>JAYEPQ010000019.1:19896719-20006719 GCA_036321105.1 Dracaena cambodiana
GTCATAAATAATTCTTTGTACACAAGTAGAGTGTGAATGGAATACATTATTGAATATTCTATCATTTCTTTCCAAATGTGCCAACAAATGACTCCAATCAATAACAAACTCAATCCTATTGAATCCAAATCTACCCTTCCCCTCCCCCAAATATCATTCGTAGCATTAGGATCAACAGACAAATTAAACCAATTGGAGTTATCTAATCTGTTGAAAGTCCCTTCCACTATACTAAAATTACGAAGTTGTTGTAAGGGTTGAGCGAAATTATTTTGAATTTTAACACGTCCCCGCAGGTTGAAAACCCATTTTGGGTAGAAATTTAGGTTTTACGCAGAGGTATAATTTTTTTTAAAACTTGCAATTAAATGCGCTCCTGGCAGGATTTGAATCTGGATTGCTCTGATATCATATTGAAAGTCCTTTCCACTACAGCAAAACTCTTTTGAAAGACTCTTCCACTGCATCAAATCTCTTTTGAAAAATCCTTGCACTGCACCAAAACTCTTTTGAAAAACTCTTCCACTGCATCAAAACTCTTTTGAAAAACCCTTCCACTACACCAAAACTTTGAAATTGTGATGAGAATTGAGAGAAATTATTTTGTATTTTAACACGCCTCCGCAAGTAGGCCCAATATGGGAAGAAACCTGGATTTTACACAGTTGTATAATTTTTTTAAAACCCGCAATTAAATGCGCACCTTTTAAGATTTAAATATGGCTCTGATACCATATTGAAAGTCCCTTCCACTACACCAAAATTTTAACAGAAAGTGTTCTGTAGATTCCTCACTAGCATTGCACAACACGATATAGTAGAACCTAACCAACCCCTTTCTTGCAATTTTGGCCAGGTGAAGATTGTGTTCTCTCTATTAACTAGGTGTGAGCAAATTTCAGAAAAAAAACCAATCTGAACCGCTAAACTGAACCGAACCGAACCGATCGGTTCAGTTAGTTCGGTTTTCGGTTCGGGTTGGGTGTAAAACCGAAAATTTATTCGGATATTAAGTCGGGTTTTAATGGCGTGAGCACCAACCAAAACCGATCGAAAAAACTAAATTTGTATAAATATCCAATTCGTTAACCCCATTAACCCTACCTGTCCCGTAACCCTAATCTAAAACAAATTCTCTCAGCTCTCTCTTTCCCGAGCCCTAATAAACCCTCCCAAGTACCAAAAAATCCTCTCCTTCTCTTGGTCATCCAAGCCTCTCACCTCGGTCATTCCCTCTTCTTCTCCAACCTCCACCTCCTCACCCTCCTCATCATCTCTCTCTCCTCCTCCAACCTCCCTGCCGCCGCCACCTCTTCACCCTCCTCATCTCTCAAGACCCTTTCCTCTGCAACTCAGGATCCACTCCCTCGTCCGCCACCGCCATTTCCAATAATCCATCACCCTCTACTGTGACCTCCGCAGCCGAGATGACCCCCCTTCTCCCTGACACCTACACATTCCCTCTCCTCCTCAAGTCTTGTGGTGCCTCGCGCCACTAGAGAGAGGAGACATGGGCTCTTCACACAAGGTGTTTGATGAAATGTCTGATAGAAGCCTAGCTTCTTGGAACCCAGAAATCGAATTTCTGTCCAAATCGAACCGAATCGAATTTTTGATTTTGGTTTTGATTCTTAATGAGTTCGGTCGGTTTCAATTTCAGATTTGGAAATTCAGTTCAGTTTTTGGTGGAGATTTTTCTGTCCAAATTCGAACCGAACTGACTGATACTCAACCCTACTATTAACCCTAAAAAGATTTTGACTTTCAAAGGGCACTTAGTTTTCCATATGTCAGTAGCAACGACAGATCGTAACCCGCTGTCAATCAAATGTTTATACGCCGATTTAACCATAAATTCTCCTTTCATCTCCCATCTCCAGGCCAGAATATCCTCCCTTGTATCATAAGTCGATAAGGTTGTAATCAAGCTCATCAAATCTTTCACTTACTTACTTTCTTCCGAACATGTGTATCTCCACATTCTCACCCTCCATTCCTCCCCTGCTCTATAGTTGCCTACTGTGCCATCCTCATCTAAAGGCAAACTAAACAAGTTAGGAAACAGTGTAAGGAGAGGGGGCATTGTACATCAACGATCCTTCTAGAATGAGAACATATTCCCTTTCCCTATTTTGAAGGCAACTCCAAACCAGAAGATTCGTTTCAGAGACAATAAGCCCTTCCAAAAAGCCATATTTGGTGAGTTTCTTGATTTTGTTCTCCACGAACCCAAACGCGGATCCAATTTCTCAAGCAACACCCTCTGTAGCTGGCCGTTTGGGTCCATAGTAAGTTCCACCATCATTTTAACATCAACATTGTGTAGAGAGCTCCTAAATCCGACACTCCATGCCACCCTTGTTCTCTAGGTCTACACATTAGACCCCAACGAACCAAATGATACTTACCACCCTCTGAAGATGGCCCCGCTGTCGGCGAAAAATTCTGGAAAAAAGCAAAGCAGATCCACGAATTCAGAGACAGAAACCCGCAACTCATCTGATCCGCGAATCTAAGAAACTGAGGTCCGCGAATTTAAGAAACTGAGGTCCGCGAATTTAAGAAACTGAGGTCCGCGATCCAGACGACAAAATAGGTTCGCGAATTTAAAGCTGAGATTCGTGACACTACTCATAGCTTTCGGGTGGGGGTTTAATACAAAGTCACCCGACCCGAACAGGAGAATTGCCATCTCGGATTGTGTGAATAACTGCCAAACGAATGCAGCGGTGTTACTTCGATCGTGGGAATAACCACCTAACGAATATGACAGCACTTCTCGAGTAGTGGGAGCTAACGGTCGAGCAAAATATGGCGGGACGTTACTCCAAGCCCCCTATAAAAGGCGGGGAGCGAAAGAAACATAGACAGAGACAGACGTCTTCTCCCAGAAATTACCCCTTGTGATCAATAGCAAAGAGCCTTTTTCTTTCTTTTAGCCAACTGAGAGAGATTGTACGGAGTGTCAACGGAGAGCAGGATCGTCCTCCATAGCTACCTAAAAACCCAGCCTTAAATAAAGAGAAAGTCCATCTTCCTCATCTTCTGTAAATGGGAAACCGTTAGATTGTAATTTTTTATTGAAAGATTGTCAGTAAAGAGAAATTCAATTTTTATGGCGAACAGAAAATTGGCGACTCTGCTGGGGAGTACCATCACCTCAGGTGACTTGGTGGTAGCTCAATCCGACAACATTCCAGTTGGTAGTATGGTCGACTCGCTCACCATTTCCGTTGACCAGCAGAGGTATGAAGAATTTCTTTTTTCAGGCTCCAAGAGCCCTACTTTTCTAAGGTGATACCATAAAATCTCCAATGGGTCAATTCCCAAGGAGATGGCAATAGCCCAGTTGAGGGAATCAACGGACCAAGATAGTCCAAAATCCCCTTCCTTAACAACGGGCTCCTTGCCAGTTCCGATAAAGACTCTTGATCTCTCAAGCAAAGTGGACCAAGGTCCTCGCTTCAACAAGGGGAAGCGACCACCACCCGCTCCGCAAAACTGTCATGCGGAGAAGGAGGTTCCTCTCACTCGTACAATGAGGAGAAACCTGAGGAGAAGCAAAGCTCGTGCCCTTCACAGGAACGCGCAACAAAAGGAAACTGCCAACTCATCTCGCCAGAAACCTACGATCCAAATATGAAAGCCTAAGGGCAAGGTTGGTCAAGATGCAGAAGGATTCACTCACGTTTCCTACAGGAAGCGGAGTGAACCTGTCAAAGTTGTCCACAATCAACGCGGAGCATACGTTCGCGTCCCAAGGGAAAAATTGGAAGAAACTCGCGAACCTCAAATTCGCAAGAGACGCATGCCTATCTGCGAAATTGAAACTCCACCGTCCCTCATAAATGAGCCCATCACAAAGGACTCCGGTGCAAGAGATCTTAGGGAACTTCTAAATAGAAGAAGAGAAGAATCCCATGTATCTCAATGCCCCTGTGAACGACTGATCAATGCAGTACTGTCTAACTGTCATTGTTCAACTCATGCCCGATCCTCGGTGTTTTGTCGATTGTCGTCTCCATCAATATCGTCATCCCAATCGGCAAAAAGGAGACGACGCGGGCTCAAGTTTTCTGAACCGGAATATCCCGCGATGATCTCCAACATGATAAGCGTTGGAGAAATAAAGAAGAAAAATAAGGCGAAGAAAATCTCCGAAGAAGAAGCTTCTGACCCAGAGCTCTCTTCGAGTTCGAAAGACCCATCCAACGAAAAGCGAGGGGTTTTTCGGCATACTCGACTCAAAAGTGGGGTGGCGATTCCTATGAATTATAGACAGATGGCGGGGATCTCATCTGATAAAGAAGATATAGCCAAGTCCATCTGATTTATTTTTAGAAGACTCCACCTCTGCATATATGACGCAGAACAATATCCCAGAAGAGTTCATGCGGAGAATGGAGGAGCAAGATAGGCATATCCAGCAACAGCAGAACGCCATCAGCGAGCTTAAAGATATGTTAGACGTTCTGATGGAGTTAGAAAAAGCTAAACTGAAGAATACAGGAAAATATACCGAAGAAGAAGGTCATGGTCCTCATAACAATTGAGAAGAAGAAGAACATCATAAAGATGATGACAACCTCTCCATGCACCATAAGGGAAATGCAAAAGCTGTCTGGATGGAGAGCTTCCAGAACCAACTAAATGCCCTTATGCATAAGGGCGACCTACAAGAACTGGGTGCAGTGAGGCCATATCCCATGGAGTGGGAAACGGTGCCGTTCCCAGAAAGCTACAAAATTTGAAGCTAAAATCTTTTGATGGTAGAGGATCGCCAAACCAACACCTCTACTATTTTAAGTCGCAGATAGGGCATTTATTCGGAAATGACCCTATTATTACAAGAATATTTATTGGTACCTTAACCGGACTAGCTTTTGAATGGTTCCGGAGATTAGAACCGGGAACCATCAATTCCTGGAGCGACATGGAGAAAGCCTTTCTCACTCGATTCTATGAAGTTGATATGGAGATATCAATGTCGGCGCTTCTAGCCGCTAAACAAAAGCGCTCGGGACTTCATCAAAAGGTTCCGGAACGATTCTCTCAGATGTCCGCACGGGATGCCAGAAAAGACCCTGGTAGAAACCTGTCGACATAATTTATCGACCAAGGTTCTAGCCAGGATGGGGGCGGTGAAGTCCTCAATTTGGAAGGATCTCGCCCTACAAGCTGAAGAAGCTGAAGAAATTGCGCAAAGGCTTGAAGAAGAGGGAGGCGAGGAGAAACCGAAGTGAAGTGGTGATAACAGCTATAAGTCCCGACCCCGAGGATATAAGGGAAAGGTGTATGCTCGAAAATTGCATATTTGATTCCATTGCAAAAATTATTTGAATTACAATGAATTAAGATTACAAAATAGTCCGAGAAATTATAAGAATGGGAATATTAATTTATTCCCTTTTTTATGTGGGTTCGGGTGGCGATGGAGTCTTGTTAATGCCTCCGTTGACCGTCCGACCAGAAGAAGATGGCTCTGCTCTTTTCCTTGATCTCACGAGCTCGCCCGTAATCGTCCCAAAGTCTTCCAATCCCAAAAGTCCCTCTCCAGTTAAATTCCTGTGTTTTATAAACCGAAGAAGCTCCAAATCCGGCTCAATTATTCCTGAAAAACCGGATCACGGAATATTAGCGAAATAAAATAGGAAATAAATAATCGAAAAAGAACGAAAAACAACCCGCGGGTTGGCACCTGCGGGATCGCTCCTGCGGGTGGCAACCCGCGGGATCGCCCCCGAGGGTGGCAACCCGCGGGATCGCCCCCGCGGGTTGGCACCCACGGGAATCCTCCCGCGGGTGGCAACCCGCGGGGGCTCCCGTGGGTTGCATCCCGCGGGGGCTCCCGCAGGTTGCACCCGCAGGTTGCAACCCGCGGGTGTGCCCACTTAGCAGTTTTCATTTTTTTTTTTTGGTATCTACATAACTCCCTCCAAAGTTTTCGAAGTTCTGTATTGAACCGTACTTTCAAAATACTTTGGATTTTTTAATTTTGGTTATAGACCTTTTAAAAGATTTGGTTGATAGAGATAACTGTTAACATATTCATTTATTCAATAACAAGCAGATGTATGATTTTAACGTACTCATTAGAGGACAAGCAAAGGTATGATGTTAACATGCTTATTTTAGGTCAAGCAGAGGTGTTATGTTAACGTGCTCATTTTAATCCTAACCGTTCAGTGACATCTAGTATGACGGATAAGGGAAAGACAGAGGTGATATTAAATGTGTCTCGAAGCTCAACCTATTCAGAGGATCTGGTCGTGATAGGGACAAGTTGACTAAACAGAGATGACGGTTAACGTATTTAGATTTGGAATCGGACTATCAGAGGTAACTGTTAACTTGATAGGGAGATGATTTTCGTCAGAGGTAATTTTTTAACTTAACGACATCAAAACACGTTCATCAGAGGTTGTAATATTGGAATTGACGAAGTGTGAATTTTCTTTTCTGTCAGAGGTGATTTTTTTTTTAACGTGACAGGGGATTTAATCGGATCTTATCTCATTTGATTTTGAATTATGATGTCAGAGGTATGATTTTAACTTGACAAATATTTTGGAGCGTCACTTGCTCTGTTGGAGTAAAATGACAAGAAAAGTTTTGCTGTCAGAGGTAAAATCTTAACGTGACAGGAGATTTATCTGATTAGGAGTTTTAGCAAACCCCCAGCTATCAACGGATTTGATTAGCCTTTACCAATTACCGTTTGAGTCGGGCTAGCCATACTATTCCTCTCAGCATGGTGAGTTGTCAAGAATTTCGTTTGGGCTTAAATGCCAAACTTTTCCTCTTCCCTTTGCCTTAGCAGCTTAGGGCAGCGATGTATACTGTTGTGACAGATTTGTCATGGGATTTTTAGCAAACCCCCAGCTATCAACGGGTTTGATTTTGCCTTTACCAACTACCATTTGAGTTGGGCTAGCTATGCTATTATCCTCAGCATAGTGAGTTGTCGAGAGTTTTGTTTGGGTTTAAATACCAAAAATTTCCTCTTCCCTTTGCCTTAGTGGCGTTGGGCAATTCATACTTTTACCTCCAGTATGAATGTGTTGGCGAGAAATCTATTCTCTTCCCGTAGCTTAACGGCATTGAGTGATTCATACTTTTTACCCCCAGTATGGTGGGGTTGGCGAGAAATTTATTCCCTTCCCGTAGCTTTAGCGGCATTGGGCAATTCATACTTTTTACCCCCAGTATGGTGGGGTTGGCGAGAAATTTATTCTCTTCCCGTAGCCTTAGCGGCATTGGGCAATTCATACTTTTTACCCCCAGTATGGTGGGGTTGGCGAGAAATTTATTCTCTCCCCGTAGCCTTGTCGGCGTTGGGTAATTCATACTTTTTACCCCCGTATGATGAGGTTGACGAGAAATTTACTCTCTTCCCGTAGCCTTGTCGGCGTTGGGTAATTCATACTTTTTACCCCCAGTATGGTGGGGTTGACGAGAATTTTATTTTCTTCCCGTAGCCTTGTCGGCATTGGGTAATTCATATTTTTTTTTATACTTCTTTTTTTTTCTTTTTTTATTATGGGGGTTTAAATTAACCGCCCTGAGCTCGTTTTGGGAATTGTTGTGAGCCCAAGTGGTACCTTTAGACCACACACATTAGATGTGTTGGAGTTAGCTCTAACTCCTTTTTTGTTCAGCTTTGAGCTGAACTGCTTCAGCGTCAATCAACGCTTGAATTTTATCTTTTAAGATAAAATAATTCTTTGTAGGGTGACCTACAATCCGATGGTATAGGCAGTAATTCTGATCGTTAGTCTTCCCAACTTCTTCAGGTCTCTTGCTTTCCGGCAATTTGAGCATCTTGCGTTTGCTGAGCAGATTGAACATAGTAGCAGTATGTTCATCCTTGAACGAATACTGCTTTTGAAGTCTGGGTGACTTTGCTGTGTTGCTCACAGTTGTCCATGCTTTCTGCTTCGGTGTGCTTTCTGCCGCCATTGCCATTATGTCTTTCCCTTTAGAACGGGAGAAATGGAATGGAGGTTCATTTGTACTGTCTCCGATTGCGGACTGCTGATTTTCGAGGCGTCGAAGTATTTCTTCGGCCTGTTCACCCTGCTTAAGCAGATCTTTCCAGGATTTGGATTCGACCGAGCCCATCTTGTCTAGGATATCGGTCAACAAGTTGTGTCTGCAGGTTTCCACAAGTATGTCCTGCGTCATGCCATGTGGGCATCGAACAGAAAGCTCTCGGAACCGCTCGACATAAGTTTTGACCGTTTCGCCTTCTTCTTGCTTCGCTGCTAGCAAAGATAGTATAGAGACTTCTGTATCATCTTCAAAAAATCGAGCTAAGAACTCACGTTCTACATCGGCCCATGATTTAATTGTTCCCTGTGGTAGCTGCATGAACCAGGTAAATGTGGGCCCCCGTAAAGTGCTCGCAAATATCCTAGTCATAGTCGGATCATTCCCCATGAGGTGTCCTGTCTGTGACAGGAAGTAGAAGATGTGCTGTTGCGGCGAACTTTTACCGTCGAATGACTGAAGATTCAACGGTTTATATTTTGTAGGGTAAGGTACGGTCTCCCATTCTATGGGATAAGGACGTACTACCCCCACCTCTTGTAGCTTCTTGCGATGAAGAAGAGCTTGTAGTTGGTTCTCCATCTTCTCTATTTTCTCTGTGTGAGGGTTGATGGTAACCTTCATTTCCTCTTTCTCTCTTGAATGAGGAGGAATTTCTTCATTCTCATCCTCGCTGTCCTAATTTATCTGGACAGGCTGTTTTCCTTTCTGCCGATCAGAAACGGACGACGAGGATTGGTTCTTTCTAGTTTGGGCTAACAACTCAAGCAAAAGTTGTTTCATTTCTTCTATGGTCTCCTCTTGCTGTTCGAGACGTTTTTCTTGCCTCTCAAGTCTTTCAGAGACTTCTTCTAGAAGCGCGTCCTCTGGTTTGATAGAAACTCCTTTTGACCCTGGAGTAATTTTCTTATCCGAAAGGTTATTTCCGACCACCTATTTGCCTTTATTAACCATATTAGATGGGGCAGCATGTAGATCGGTTCCAGAGTACGCCTTTTTCACCGTCCGTATTCTTTTAGGTTCGGTGATCCGCTCAAAAACTGATCGTTTTGAATTGCACTGGCAGTTTGATAGAACAGTTGAGATCAGCTGTTCGCATTGGCAGTAAGGAACATTTTGGGAGGAGTTCTTCTTCCAATTGAGATACTCTCTCAAATCTTGAGGTATCTTCTCCTCTCTATTTGCATCTTGACGCATTTTGCGTCGCAAATTTGGTTCATAATACTGGAGAGTCTGCAATATTTCAGGGCTGAGCTCTTTTTCAGTATCAGATTGTTCTCCAACCCTTCTGCGGATTCTTCTGGAGTGTGTGCTGGCTTGCGCAATTGCACGGGCCCCGCACGCATCTGACTTATCCTTCGGAATATGTTCATCAGAAGAGAAACTTGAAGATATATCCTCAGGTGAGTGCATGAGCACATCCTTATATTTGTTTGAAGAGGAACGGGATGGTATACCTGAGAGAGTAACCAAAAAGTCAGGTGTGCGCTGTGTGCTCACTGTGCGTGTGCCCGAATAGACATCAGAACCAACCCCTGATTTTTCCTGCGGAGTGCAACCCGAGGGAAACCCACGGTGTGCAACCCGCATTTGAAACCGCGGGTTTGCACCCGCGGTTGCAATCACGGGATTGCACCTGCGGGGTGCAACCCGCGGTTGGAACCGCGGGTTTACACCCGCGGTTGCAACCGCGGGATTGCACCCGCGGGGTGCAACCTGCGGTTGCAACCGCGGGGTTGCCCCCACGGGGTGCAACCCGCGGTTGGAACCGCGGGTGCGGGGTTGCCCCCGCGGGGTGCAACCCGCGGTTGGAACCGCGAGTTTGCACCCGCGGTTGCAACCGTTGCAACCCGCGGTTGGAACCGCGTGTTTGCACCCGCGGTTGCAACCGCGGGGTTGCCCCCGTGCGGTACAACCCGCACTTCTGCCTGCGGATTTCTACTTTTGGAATTTTTCTTCTTTGATGTTTCATGATCTGGATTTTCTGACCGCAATTTTCCAGAGGCACTATTGAGGCGGGCCCGTTGGGCTTTACGCCTTAGGTTTTTCTTCTGAGAGCGGGTCAGGTACTGGTTTGACTTTTGGCTTGACTTTGGAATGGGCGATAACGCTGTGTTCTTGATAGACGATGACGTCCTGTCAATTCGAACGGGCGATGACGCCTCATAAGTTTCCATAGGCGATGACGCCTTTCCGGTGGGCGATGACGCCTCACCTTTTTTCATCGTCACCCGGCGATGACGCCTACGCTCCGAATCAGAGGAGGAAAGAAATTCCTCATATTTTTGCTGGTCAACTTCTATGACCAGCGTCTCAACCATTGAGCTAATCGACACCCGGTCGGACTGCGCCACCAGATTCTCTGTGGTAAACAGAGGGGCTCCCACTGTGGTCGCCAGTTCTTGTATGCTCGAAAATTGCATCTTTGATTCCATTGCAAAAAATATTTGAATTACAACGAATTAAGATTACAAAATAGTCCAAGAAATTACAAGAACGGGAATATTAATTTATTCCCTTTTTTATGTGGGTTCGAGTGGCGATGGAGTCTTGTTAATGCCTCCGTTGACCGTCCGCCCAGGAGAAGATGGCTCTTCTCTTTTCCTTGATCTCACGAGCTCGCCCGTAATCGTCCCAAAGTCTTCCAATCCCAAAAGTCCCTCTCCAGTTAAATTCCTGTGTTTTATAAACCGAAGAAGCTCCAAATCCGGCTCAATTATTCCTGAAAAACCGGATTACGGAATATTAGCGAAATAAAATAGGAAATAAATAATCGGAAAAGAACGGAAAACAACCCGCGGGTTAGCACCTGCCGCGCGGGATCGCTCCCGCGGGTTGCAACCGGCGGGTGTGCCCACTTAGCAGTTTTCATTTTTTTTTTTTGTATCTACAAAAGGAAACAATGATCACTGACGCGCCACAACCTACGAAGACTTCCCCGAAACTTCATCCTTAGACGCGAATGCTACAAAAGCAATACTCCTTTAAGGATGAGCACACGAAGACTATCTTCAACCTCCTCATGAGTAAGAAGATGCTGAAGTTGCCAGAGTCTAAACGTCCAGAGGAAGCTGGAAAAGTTAATGATCCTAACTACTGTGTCTACCATTGGATCATTAACCACCCCACCCAAAATTGCTACATCCTTAAAGACAAAATTCAAGCCTTAGTGGACGCTAATGTCATCAAGTTTCAAGAGCACCAGAAGAAGGTGACTGCGAATATGGTGACCGTCAAGTTCGGTAAAGCGCCCCACTGGATAGAGTCAACAGTTCAAGATGGAGTGCAGTCCATCCATAAAGGCACGATGCAAGTCATAAATTTCGACCCACACCAACAGCAAAAGAAAGGACTATTCCCCTTTGAAACTGATAGGGGGGAGATATTATGGGTACATCCTGATCTCCTAAATGATGAACAATGGAGTCCCAGTTCATCTAGGAAGAAGCGAAGAGAGAGGGTCTTCACCTCCAACGTTGTTTCCGTAATTCCCGAAGACGATGAGATCATTCCTGCTCTGACCGATTCAGAAAAAGAAATCAGAAATTCCTTAGTCGCTGATGCAGACCCTCCCTCCAAGGGGACCCGTTCGGGAAAGATTACTTAAAGAATTACGGCCAAACAACAGATTCTCAACCATCTCCAGAGAAAGTCAAGCAAAAGGAGCTGAAGTTTGACAAAGCTCTAAGATAGAAGGGAAAAGAACTTGCGGAAGACTCGCGAAAGTCATTCCAGTTCGACATCCTAACACAGTTGGCCAATATCCCTGCAAGGATAACCTTGTACGAGCTCCTGAAGCTCTCCAAATCTACTAGGGAAGTTTTAAGAGAGGCTCTGCAAGATTCAGAAGTGTTCTTGGCGCAAATACCAGAGACGATCGAAGAAGGAGAGTCTCTTTGCGCGACATGTCACCAGATTTCTGGTAAAAACATCCCTTGCGTCACCTTCTCTCCGAAAGATATGCAAGTCAGAAGTAATAAGCATCATCGCCCTTTGTATTACAAGGGATACATAGGGTTTACGGAGATTGATCATATTCAAGTTGATCCAGGCTCGGCTTTGAGCATCATGCCGCGAAGGATGCTACGATATCTTGGAGTGCCGATGAACAGGTTGGCCGCAACCAACACTACCATCTTCGGGTTCAATGCTAACGGTAGTAGACCTTTGGGTAAAATAAAGCTCAAATGTCAAATTGGCGACCTGAAAAAGGAAGTCACGTGTTACGTGATAGATGTGGACACGTCATACAACCTGCTATTGGGGAGATCCTGGATCCATAGCAATCTAATCGTGCCCTCTACATTACACCAATGCATGAAGTACGTCGACGAAGACGCGAACGTGAAGACACTCATTGCGGAGAAACAACCCTTCAAAGAAGTTGAAAACTACTTTACTGACGCGTTGCTATATCAAGATGCGTTTGGCGTCGCAGATCGGCCGGTTCAGGATGACTCTGATAGTGGCGAAGAGGCTGATACAGAATCAGGATCCGAAGATTGGGAATCCGAGGATGTAATCTGGGATGGTGAGCCCATTGTGATAAGCCTCGAAGGCCTTGATGTAAATAACGTCGTTCACTCTGATGGTGAATGGGTTATAAATGAAAATCTGGAATTTGCTTATTCTTCTGGTGTTGATTCTGAGCCCTCAAGCACTAGCACAGATGCATTTAGCGACTGCGTAAATGAGATATATTCTCTGACTTTCTTCCAAGCACCTATCCGATCATCCTTATATGAATTAAGTGATGACGTTGAAAGGGCTGACCAAACTATTTTTGAGGTCCCTCCCAAAAGAGGAACCCAAAAGGCCATAGTATTTGGAAGAGTAAGTCATACGAACAAAGAGAAATATTCAGATTCTGAGGAAGAACAGGGAAAACCCGAGTTCTTCCATTACGATGAAAATTTCCGTGGAATAATGAAGAAAATGGGATACAATCTGGCCGAAGGCAGGGGGTTGAATTTCGGAAAAGGAAGGAAGACAATCCTTCAACCTTTTGTCCCCAAAGGGAAGATGCCAGACTATTACCAGAAAACCGGTAGGGGGTTGGGATGCGTCACCACTTTCGAGGCCTCCTCAAACGACAAAGTTGAGGAAAGATAGTACGATCATTCGTCAGAATCATCATGCTGGGATTCAGATGTCAGCACATGTGTGATTTTCCACGAGGTATCCACGAACATGGCTTCCGCGATCCACGAAGACGAAGATTTGAAGGAAACTTCACTAGAAAGAGACGACTCTTTGGACAAGCATCTTAATAGGGAGTGGGAGATTCAGTTTGAACAACGGGAGCCCCCAACTGAAGATAAATTGATCCAAATCAATATGGGATATGAAAAGAATCCTAAACCCATATTTATAAGTGAGAACCTATCCTCGGAAGAAAGGAAGGAATTGATATCCCTCATCCACGAATACATCAATATTTTCGCTTGGAGTTATGAGGAAATGCCAGGGTTGGATCCAAGCGTGGCGGTTCACAAATTGAAGGTGCGACCAGAAGCTAAGCCAGTAAAGCAGCAACAACGAAGATTCCGCCTAGAGATCATTGAAGCTATAGAAACTGAAATCAAAAAGTTGATCGCGTCAGGCTTTATTCGCGAGGAACAACACCCTGACTGGGTCGCAAATATATTTCCCGTGACTAAGAAAAATAGAAAAATCCGAGTCAGTAGATTTTAGGGATTTGAATGAGGCTTACCCCAAAGACGAATTCCCATTACCCATCACTGATATTATGATAGATAATACTTGTGGGTATGAGCGCATGACGTTCATGGATGGATTCTCGGGATATAATCAAATAAAGATATATCCCGATGATGAGAAGCATACGTCCTTCAGGACACCACTCGGAGTATACTGCTATACAGTCATGCCCTTTGGCCTAAAGCGGTGCTACATATCAACGCGCCATGCATGCAATTTTCCAGGAGCACATCCGGAAAACAGTGGAGTGCTACGTAGATGACCTAGTAATTAAAAGCAGAAATAAAGAAGATCACTTAAAAGATTTGAAGACAGTGTTTGACCTCATGAGGAAGCACCAGTTCAAGATGAATCCAGCTAAGTCTTTCCTGGGAGTCTCTAGTGGCAAATTCCTCGGCTTTATCATAACTTCGAAAGGAATACATCTTGATCCAGACAAAGTTAAAGCTATCCAAGACATGCCACCTCCCCGTAACCTCAAAGAGTTAAGAGGGTTACAAGGCAGGCTGGCGTACATTCGCAGATTTATATCTAATTTATCTGGTAAATGTCAACCTTTCACCAGATTGATGAGGAAAGGTGTGTCGTTCATCTGGGATGACGCATGCCAAAAGGCTTTTGAAGAGATCAAACAATATCTCACGAAGCCGCCAGTGCTCGTGTCCCCAGTTTCGGGAAGACCCTTCCAGTTATATGTAAGGGCTATGGACCATTCATTGGGCGCTTTGCTAGCGCAGAAGAATGCGTCAGGCCATGAGCAAGCCGTTTACTACCTCAGCAGAATGATGATCGGGACAGAACACCGGTATAATCCCATGGAAAAAGAATATCTAGCGCTGGTGTTCGCAATACAGAAAATGCGATACTAATTAGTTGGACAAACTATCCATGTTGTATCGAGAGTTAACCCTCTGAGAATATTAATGACTAAACCCGGGTCATTAAACTCAAGGCTATCCAATTGGGCTATTTTGCTATCACAATATGATATGCACTTCGTCCCACAGAAGTCTATCAAAGGACAGGCCGTGGCCGACTTCTTGGCCGAACATCCAGTCCCGGCATCCTCGAGGTTATATGAACAAATCCCAGGAGAATTGGAGGAACGAGATCTAATTCCAGAAAAGGATGGTTCGAGAAGGTCTTCCGAATCAAATACGGTTTTGAAGGGTGTATGGCAACTTTTCTTTGATGGTGCCTCCCGAATGGGATCCAAAGGAAAGACGACAGCGGGGGTGGGAGTTGTTCTCGTCTCTCCTCGCAACCACATCATTCCTCAAGCTTACTCGTTGACAAGCTTGTGCTCCAATAACGTCGCGGAATACAACGCCCTCCTAATCGGCTTAAGAATAGCAAAACAACTGGGGGTCAAATATTTGGAGGCATATGGGGACTCTCAACTCGTTGTAAATCAAATAAAAGGGGAGTACGAAGTCAAACATGAAGACTTCCTGCCGTATTATCATGCAGTGATCAAGGTCGCTAACGGTTTCACTAGTTTCTATATCAACCACATAAAGTGCCACCTCAATAGTATGCGGATTCGCTAGCTTCATTGGCTGCTACATTAGCCTTGCCCAAGCATGCTAAAAGGCAAATTATGGTAAGCAGCAAGGAGTTGTTCTGTTCAAAGGATGAGCTCAAAGAAGAAGCGAAAAAGCCACAAGAAAATGAAGTTGACGCTTGCGCGTCTAGCCTAGAGCTAAGGGATTGGCATTTTCCTTATATAGACTATGTCCTTTACGGGATATTACCCGAAAGTTCAAAAGAAGCCAAAGCCATTCAGAGAAGGGCCATCCGGTTTTACTACAATGCGGAACTTCAGACGTTGTACAGAAAATCCTGCGACGGAGTTTTACTTCACTGTCTTTCCAACCGTGAAGCTCAAAAGGTACTCGAAGAAGCTCACACTGGCATCTGCGGAGCACATCAGCCAGGACCGAAACTCTGGAATAGAATCCAAAGGATGGGTTATTATTGGCCTAAAATGATGATAGAAGCAGTCAACTACGCCAAGAAGTGTAGGGCCTGCCAAATACATGCAGACTTTATACATTAAGCTCCAGAATATCTCCACCCGACGGCTACATCATGGCCGCTCGAGCAATGGGGTATGGACATCATAGGGCCAATCTCTCCGCCATCAACGAGAGGACATCGGTTCATTTTGGCCATAACTGATTACTTTTCAAATTGGACTGAGGCCATCTCCCTGACCGAAGTAAAATCGTCAGATGTTATCAAGTTCATCAAGCACCATGTGCTTTATCGCTTCGGGGTGCCTAGAAGAATAATTCACGACAACGGACCTTAGTTCGTAAGCCAAGTGTATTCCAGATTCTGCAACAAATACAGGATCGAGGATGTGGCTTCATCGCCATACTACCCTGCAGCCAATGGTCTAGCATAAGCCTTCAATAAGACCATTATAAAACTTCTTAAGAAGTTTGTGTCATCCAATCAACGGAATTGGGACGAAAAGCTCGGAGAGTGTCTGTGGGCATACCGAACCATAGTTCGAACTCCCACCAATGCCACTCCGTTCTCCTTGGTATATGGATCAGAAGCGGTCTTGCCTTTGGAGATCCAAATCCCTTCATTACGAGTCGCGTTAACAACAAGGATGATAGGAGAAGAAAAGTATCAGCAAAGACTCTAAGAGTTAGAAGCCTTGGATGACAAACCCTTAGAGGCTCAACAGAGTATCGAGCTATACCAGGCGCGGATCTCCAGAACCTTTAACAAGAAGGCTAAGCGAAGGACTTTTAAGAAAGGTGATTTAGTCCTGTCAGTTAGAAGACCAATCATAACAAGCCAGAAGCCTAGGAGAAAGTTCCAGCCAAAGTGGGAGGGACCCTTCGTCATTGATACGGTTTACTCCAAAGGGGCGTATCGGTTGACAAAGTCTAATGGTGACAAGGTCCTAATGCCAATCAACGGCAAGTTCTTGAAGAAGTATTATTCTTAGCAAAATTGCAGAACACCAGTCATAATACGGCCTGGGCAGTTCTATGCTAGTCATGAGCAAATAGTTTCTCTGTGATCAGACTTCGTTAATGAAAGTTCTCGGTTCCGGACTAAAAAGCCTTTAGTCCGCGAACCAATTTTCTTCGTATCAAATTTTCCAAGTTAACAATTACCTCTGGCGAACCAAATTTCTTTCTATCAAATTTGCCAAGTTAAAAATTACCTCTGACGAACCAAATTTCTTTCTATCAAAATTTGCCAAGTTAAAAATTACCTCTGGCGAACCATTTCTTCATATCGAATTTGCCAAGTTAAAAATTACCAATGACGAACCAAGATTCTTCATATCAAATTTGCCAAGTTAAAAATTACCTCTGGCAAACTAGATTTTCTTTCTATCAAAATTTGCCAAGTTAAAAATTACCTCTGGCGAATCAGATTTCCCTATCCACCAAGATTTGCCAAGTCAATAACACATTTAGCAAATCAAGTTTATCAACAAAGAAGTTCATTCATTCATAGTAGTTTTGGGTACATAGCAAATTCTGATCCATTTCGAAATTATCATGTTAACAGTTACCTCTGGTAATCAACATCAGAATCATCTTTCTGATACTCTCAGTTACGTAGAAAGAAAAGAACTTCTTTATTCATCATCAGAACAAAATTACAGAGAATTCTCTAAGTGCTATACAGCCAATAAGAGTAAATACAAAAAAAAGGGGAAACTTGCTTCTGTAACCATCTCTTTCAGCATGGTTCAGATCAAAAAGTTTGCTCCTGCAGGCCCTTCTTCTGGAATGACAGACTTGCTTCTGTAACCGCTTCTTTCGGCATAGTTCAGATCAAAAAGTTTGCTCCCTGGCCTCCACTTCCAATTTTCTCTTGTAGGCTCCTTTTTTTAGGATGGCTTAAAAAGCATAATCTTGTTTCTTCTTTCCGACCACAATCAAGGACCTCCTGGTTGGCTCTCCCAGGGATGATGCCAGTGAATTGATTAGTTCAAAACTGGGCATACCGAATGCGAACCCCAGCTATATAGCTGACGGGTTGCGCAAATTCAAGGTCCTGGTCATTAGTACCCCAACCTTGTGGGATACTAGGAAAGAAGAAAAATAATTCCCCAGACCTGAAATCTTTTCTCTCATGAACGCTACATGAGACCTTCCAAGCCCCTTGAGGCATTGGAAGCAATTACGAGCTCATTGGGTCTGGGCCATTGTTAAGGAGAATGACTACGGTTATCTCCTGCAGCCGAAACAAATCTTTGTTAAAAAGAAAGAAAAAGAAGGAAGAGGAGGGTATAAATCAGAAGAAGAGGTATACCTTAATTAAGAAAAATGACTACGGTCAGAAGGACCTTGTCGGTGAGATACCCCGATGGCTTGATGCAGTCTGGAGGTCTTGTGACATGCCAACCCTTATCCATCACTTCGGTTGAAGAAGAAGAAAGCATAGCTGCGCTGGTGGATCGACTCCAAAAGAGAGAAAGAGAAGAGAATCAAGAAGAAATTTTCTCACGGCTGAATGATTCTTCATTGAAGAAAGCATGTGCCTTATATAGGCGAGCTGCTAACTGTGACCTCCAGTTTAGAGGAGATAAGACCGAGATCTTTGATCAAGATTTTCAGTTCAGATCTCAACAGAATTTATTGCTGTTACATGGGACGCTTAGATATTGCAACCCGGAGATCTTGTCATTAATAGAGGCATACAATGCTTGGAATTCCACGACCAAACGGCTGCATCCCACGGCTCGCAGAAGTCTCTACAAATTCTGAAAAATCTACGGTCTATTCCGCAAGCTTCTAGACGAAGTATCGCGGACCAGAATTCCGGAACCCGGGTCGCGGGTCAGAAATGGATAGTGTAAATCCGCGAACCCCTAAAATTCACGTGACTTAAAAAAAAAGCCGCGTAACAGATATACAGATACCAGAATTTTACGATGGTTCGCAAACTTCAATCAAAAATGGCAAGTTCGTTACAAATCTTTGAAGGATAAATTGCAAAATCACGCCTCGGAAGGCCAAAATGAAGTTCTCCATAAACGACAAGGGAACTATTACAAAAAAAAAAGAAAGAGGAACCTAAAGCAGTGTACACAAGAGTTCTACAACTCAATGATTCAAGAGAACTTTTATTTTCTCCTCTGCGTCATCAATGTCTTACTGAAGAGTCTCATAAGCTGGCGACGCAGTTCTTCGTCACTAGCAATAACATTTTGCGCTGCAGCAGCCTCCAGCGAATCCAATTCAGCTTACATCGCTTGGAGATCCCTAGATTTATTGTCCCTCCGACGTGACAAATCGGCCAGATTCCTCATTGACTCATCACGCTCCTTGGTGATCTTGGCTAGGAAAGCTTGAGTTTTGGCAATGGCTTGATCATGGCCCTTGATAATTGAAGCAGCGGCTTCCACTTGAAGAACCAGAGACTCCCGGTCTGATTGACCCTTCTCTAAAGAGGCCTTGCAAACATCTACCCTCTCTCGAATCTCCTTCTGGAACTTAAGCTGTTCCTCTCTCAGCTTCTGGAAGATAATTTTCACTGTCTCAGATTTATCAGCACTTCTGGCCTTCGACAGAGTTTCAGCATGCCTTTGAAGCTGAGTTATCATAAGTCTAAAAGGAGCAGCTCTATCCTCTCCACCAATGCTAACAATACCAGTTAGATAAATGTTGAGAACATTGGCGATCGAAGCAAAAGGAACCCCCTTTAGTACTTTATCGATACAGCGGTCCAGAAACTGAAGGAAAGTCTCTATCGTGTCCTTCAGCAAATCACTCTTAAGCATGTCAATCTCTGCATGAGAAGGAGTAATACTAGATGAGGCAGAAGCGGGTTGATCCGTAACAGGAGGAATGACACCTCTAGAGATGGCAGCCGAGGGAATCACTGCTTCTGAAGTATCAACCGTGGCAGTAGTAACTTCGGTCGCTCCACCAGTGTCAGCTCCCGCGATGGTATTATCTGGTGAAGCCACCTTCGCGCACGTGCACTCTAAGTCCGGAGTCAAAACTGGAGCTAGCAAAAAAAAAGAGAAGAAGAAAATTGACAGTTAAGTATTACAGTATCATTTGATAAGATAGCATAATTGCTGAAGAAAGAAGATGAAGACCGGAAGGTTGGACGCTGGATTCTCCAAGTCCATACACTTCAGGACCAAACACTTCGGGCCCGTATACTTCGGCTCGAACCTCCTCGCTCAAAAAGACATATTTACCATGATCTGAAGGAGGAGTAGAAGAGCGGAAACTGTCACTACTGGCGTCATCATCGTCGCCCCATTCATCTTTATCTTCAGAAGGGGGTGCTGCCTTTGGAGAGTCTGGTGCACGGGTCTCCCCAATGATTTGCACTTCATCAGCAGTGTCCTGAGCAATAAGAACCACAGAGTCCTCTTGTAAAGCCGAAGGAGCACTAACTTCAACATCGGCCTGGCCAATAGAAGGAATAGAACCCTCTTGAGTAACAGGAGTAGGATCACTGCAGAGAACAGGTCCTTGACTCCGATGCCTCTTAAGGGAACGGAGATCAAAGATGAGTCATTTTCCTCCTCCTCGGGTTCCTCAACGAGGGATTCTGAAATCAGAGTGGGTGTTACAGTTCCTGTCCCAGACAGGGTGCTCTGCGAATCAGTTCTCCGCGGAATGGTAGGCAAGTCACTAAGACGCCGTAGCCTCTTTCGCTTATGTAAAGACTTCTCAGGAGAAGACTGCGGTGGAGGAGAAGTCTTCCTCGACGTCGGATCTGGAGAAGCATAAAAAGAGGCAGCCTGAACCGGTGCATCAGTGTTCTCTTCCTTTTGTTCTGATTCATCAGGCGCACTGTCCCCCCTGAAGTCCTCCATCCCTGCCACTTTTGTGCTGCCAGCCTTCTTTTTCTGGGTATACCAGGATCTGATCTCCCGCAGACTGGTATGGTGTACGTTGAAACTCTGAGGAGCGGAGTTAGCATCCGCAAACAATTTACAAAAGCAGAAGCTCATACTCGAATTCAGAGTTTTGAGCGGAAGATCAAATTTGGCTTGAGTTCCACCTGCGACGAAGTGAAACCAAGCTCGAGCTCCCTCAAGAACATTCCTAATAAAGCTTAATTCTCTATTGGGATTGCCAACGTAAATCTGATCATACCCAAACTGTCGGGCAAAGCGACTCGGATAGTAAGGTTCGATATAGCAAAGCTTCCCCAAACGAAGAACCAGATGCCCTGGACGGATGTTTATCAACCACCAGAAACATCCCAAGGAGAGAGTAGTAAATTTATCGACACCAGCAGTGTCCGCGAATTCTTCCCCGTACCCAGCATTCGGGAAGTATGGGAAACATCTGAACAACTCAAAAGTTGAGAAATGACGAAGGGTTTTGCGGATCGCGGCCATGTAGCGTCCCTTCCACTGCGACCTCTCATAGTGCTGCACTTTGGGAGCACTTAAGTCAATCTGCGAGTCTGCAGGACTCATCAAAGTAGGGCAATGTAGAACCAACCAAGCCATCAAATAGGTATAAGGGAGTTCTACAAGCAGATTGGGAGTCTTAATGACCGGATCTCCTTTCTTTTTTTGCTCCTTCTTCACATGGTAGAATTTGTCAGAAATCTCCTCAGTCCGCTCTGGATGCTGCAAACCATCGCAGGCAACAACTTCAGCCGCCTACCAAATGCTAGTAGGACGGCTGGGTATACGGCTCTAATGGGTATATTTTCCTGTGAAGGAATAACACACTTCTTCAGCCATACCATCAAAAAGCCCGCCAAGAAGGCAGGATCGGACAAAGGCTGTAGGGCCTGATAGTGAAAACTTTCAAAGGACGTTCCAGCCTTGAAGACGTCCTCGTCAGATTCAGCGATATAAGCATCTGTCCCGAAACTGGCGATTCTTCTCTCAACTTCCTTTTCAGAAACTAGAGGAAGGGGAGTAAAGTTAAGACTACCCTTATAGAAATTGGTCAGAAGATACTGCAGCCACTTCTTTGGCTTCAAACTACGGGTGCCAGACGTGTGGGTGCAAATATGGTAGTGGCAGAGCAATTCCCAGTAAGTATTATAAATCAAAGGGTCCCGGGTCTTCAACAGATGGAGGTCTTCCCCGGTAGGGATATACTCTTCGTACGGGATGTCTCCCATGGGTAAGCCCGAAATTTCATACATTTCATGAAGGGCAAAACCCAACTCGCCACGAGGGCTAAAGACTGTACAAGTATCAGGATTGTACAATTTCAGTAAAGTAAAAAATAAAATCTACTACCAGGAATACCGTGCTGAACAGCCCTGAAAGAATAAGAATGGATAAGATCTCTCCATATTGGGGAGAAACAAAGAGCGACCTTCAACTTTGTGAAGCCACTTGTAATCACCATCTTCCAACCATTGTCGGGCATTGAAATATGATCCCCAAACAAAAGACAGGTTTGGGTAACGGAGACCGATTATCTCCTTCAAAAGATACATTGGTCATCAGCTCTCGCAATGTTGAGCGAGATGGGTGGAGAATCTTATCTTCTCTCTCTTGGCTGTCTGATATTGTACAATGTAGGAAGACATGACCGAATCTGAACTCTTTCTCCCCATCATAGCCATCAGAGTATCCGAAATAATGGTCTTTAGGCCAAGGATTCAAGGCATAGTCGACTGTAAAAGACATTCAGATTTAAAGTAAAGAAAAAATAATAAGAAAGGGACTGCTTTTCGAAAGTTTTCTCTATTACCTCCAATCAAGGGTTCCTGCCGAACCACTATTGAACTGGACGTTGCTCGAGGGTCTTGACGACCACTGACGGCAGCATCAGAGGAAGAAGATTTCTTTGGCATCTTTTACAGAGAGAGAAAATCCTTCGCACAGAGAATTAGAAGTTACTGGAGCTTGAAGACGAGAATTCTGAGAAGTCCAAATGAAGAACTCAGATTTCAAATTTCTTGAGATAAGAGCAACCTCTCTCGTAAAGTGGAGGTTATATAGTCGATGATTTGACGGCTGAGATCTCTGGACAGACGTGATATCCAGCTCGAATCGTGTGGATACATTTTCATTTAATGCAGCTCAGAGAAACGTCTCAATTCTGACGCCGTAGGAAAGCAACCGCCTGCCAGCCTTCCCACAAAAAGCTCGCGACCCTAATACAAAGTCGGTTTCTCCTCAAAAAGTGAGTTGCGACCCTAATACAGAGCCGCTTTCTTCTCAAAAAGATAAAGATGAAGGCTCGCGCCCCTTCCGAAGCAAGAGTTCGCGACCCTAATACAGAGTCGTCTTCTACTCAAAAAGAGGAAGGCTCGCGCCCTTAATACAAAGACGTGTTCCTTCCAAAACGACAGTTCGCGACCCTAATACAGAGTCGCTTTCTATCCAAAGATGAAGAGTCGCGCCCCTAACACAGAGACCTGTCCCTTCAAGAGTTCGCGACCCTAATACAGAGTCGTCTTCTACTCAAAAATGGAGAGTTGCGCCCCTCATATAGAGACGTATTCCTTCTAAAACAAAAGTTTGCGATCCTAATACAGAGTCGTCTTCTTCGCGATACAAATCAACAATCCTAACACAAAGTCGTATGATCCGAAAATTGTCAATAAATGAGGGCCTAACACAGAGTCACATTTCCCTTCAAAAACAAGAAGCAGTAGTGGCGCTAATACAGAGTCATAGACTTCTGCAAATACAATGAAGATTCTAATACAGAATATTATATCCAAAGTATTCCAAAACTCCTTAAGAGTCATGAGAGTTTTTGGAAACTTTGGAGGGGGTTTTGTCGGCGAAAAATTTTGGAAAAAAGCAAAGTAGATCCCCAAATTCAGAGACAGAAGCTCGCAACTCATCTGATCCGCAAATCTAAGAAACTGAGGTTCGCGAATTTAAGAAACTGAGGTCCGCGAATCTAAGAAACTGAGGTCCACGGTCTAGACGACAAAACAGGTTCCCGAATCTAAAGCTGAGATTCGCGACACTACCCATAACTTTCGGGTGGGGGTTTAATACAAAGTCACCCGACCCCGAACAGGAGAATTGCCACCTCGGATCGTGGGAATAACTGCCAAACGAATGCAGCGGCGTTACTTCGATCGTGGGAATAACCACCTAACGAATATGGCGGCACTTCTCGAGTAGTGGGAGCTAACGGGCGAGCAAAATATGGCGGGACGTTACTCCAAGCCCCCTATAAAAGGCGGGGAGAGAAAGTAACACAAACAGAGACAGACGTCTTCTCCCAGAAATTACCCCTTGTGATCAAGAGCAAAGAGCCCTTTTTCTTTCTTTTAGCCAACTGAGAGAGATTGTACGGAGTGTCAACGGAGAGCAGGATCGTCCTCCATAGCTACCTAGAAACCCATCCTTAAACAAAGAGGAAGTCCATTTTCCTCATCTTCTGTAAACGGGAAACCATTAGATTGTAATCCTTTATTGAAATATTGTCAGTAAAGAGAAATTCAATTTTTATGGCGAACACCCGCCTACAAAATTCTTCTATGTATTCTATCTATCATGTCTCACACCCATTTAGGGAGGACAAAATATGTCATATAATACATTGGCGTAGCCGATAACATAACATTTAGCAAGGTCAGTCTCTCTCCTAGAGATAGCAAATTCCCCTCCCATCCTCTAAGTTTTCTCTTGAATGACTCCAATAAAGGAGTCCAATCTGCTCTTTTCAATTTATTAGGACTAAGTGGAATGCCGAAGTATTTTAAGGGAAACTCTTCTTCCTTACATTCGAATATACTGATAATTAAACTCGATAGAAAACTCCTTTCTCCCAACCAAACAAGTGAGCTCTCATAAAAATTAATTTTAAATCCAGACCATGCTTCGAAACACCTCAAAATCCACCTAAGAACAACGGCTTGTTTAATGTTATTTTGGCCAAAGACCAGTGTATCGTCTGTATATTGCAAGTTGATGAGAGAAGTAACTTGAGATGCGAGGAGACCACCAATGAGCCCACTGTTCTCATCATAGCTAAGGACATGGTCGAGGCCAACCACAACCAGAACAAACAATAGAGATGATAACTGAACGCCCTATCGCAATCCATGTCTACATACTATTTCCTTGATGACCTCCCCGTTAATTAAAACATGCATCTTTACCGAATGGAGCTAGCTTTTGATCCAGGATCTCCATAGATGACCAAAACCTGTCACATCGAGTACTTCCATCAAGCAGTCCCAATTGACCATGTCGTATGCCTTTTCGAAGTCTAACTTAAGTAAGAAACCTCGATCATAGATTTTCTAGTCTGATGTATCATCTCTTGTGCCAAGGCCATCCCTTCAAAGTAGTTCCTGCCCTTCATAAACACTGACTGGTAGTACCCGATTAGGTCCTTCAACCTAGGCATCAGATGGTCAGCTAAAATCTTGGAAACTATCTTAAGGATACTGTTTAACAGAGCTATTAGTTTGTAATCACCTAACTTCTTCGAATTATACTTCTTGGGGATGAGAGTAATTAGCGAATAGTTAAATCTATCTAGTCGAGCACATCCCTTTGTCAAATCAAGAAGAAAGTTAGATAAATCTCATTTTGTATCCTCCTGAAGACTTTGTAAAATAGCAATGGAAAACTGTCAGGGCCAGGAGATTTTAAGACTCTCAATTCCCATACTGCTTTCTTGATCTTCTACTCTGTAATTGGCATCTCCAGGTCCTCTAGATCGTTCACTGGGTCCAAGATCGTATCCGACAATCTAATTATCCAATCCCTTATTTACCCAAAGATTTATCCGTAATGTTGCCAAACATGTCTTTTTAATTCTATGCTGCCACTCACTGTTCCATTAACAGAATTGAGGGTGTTAATCCTATTTTATCTATGTTTCATAGTAACTATATGATAAAAAAAAGACAGTGTTAGCATCTCCCTCTCTAGCCTATTGACATTTAGCTTTCTGCCTCCACTTTATATCCTCTCTCTCGAATATTTGTTTAACCTCTGTATGGTAAGAACACAGAGTACGTAGACCACTCCAAACTTGACAATTGTTGGACCTCCTGCTTAGATTCCAACTTTTCTAATTCCTGAAACACAAATGTCTTTCAGAATTTCTCCTCGTTCAGATACTGCTTTTCCAATAGAGAGAGGATCTTCCTAATTCTCCTTAACTTGATGCAGATTATCTCCGCCCACATCCCGTCCACTGGTTTGTTAGTCCCAATTTTCTCTAATCAGGTCATAAACTTCTTTGTGTTTTAAACACCATTTTTTAAAGCAGAAAATCTTTCTTGTTGACTTGAGATTTTCTCTAGTTTGTAGGCAAAGGGGAATATGGTCTGATGTCCCTCGTGGGATTATAATTACCGTTGCATTGACAAATTTACTCTCCCAGTTTTAGGATACTAGAATTCTATCTAGTTTGGCCAGACAAGGAACCTCTTTCATATTTGACCAAGTGAATAGCCTCCCTGAAATTGGAAGGTCAATTAGCCCCATTTTGTTAATAACCTAATAATCTATGCCCTTTCATGGATACTTCTATCACCCCAGTTGTTTCACTTCATAGTGAACGACATTGAAATCAGCCCTAAAATCCACATGATGTCCCTTTCCCCATATAAACTGATTAATTCACCCCAGAGTGACTCTCAATTGTTTCCTTCATTAGGGCCATATATTAAAGTCACCATCTGAAGCTAATCATCGGCTTTCCTTCTTAATTTGACTGTAATCGAGAACTTACCAATGGAATGGTCAATAACATCATAGACTACATGATTGAACCCAATTATGATTCCACCCAATGCGCCTATAGCACCTTTGCTGAAAACCTTAAAAGTTTTGGGTGGGAAGATGGACCTCAAGGATCTAGGCAACGATAATTTGATTTTAGTTTCTTCAAGACAAAATATTTCCCGCCTACTATTCGAGACCACTTCTTTAACTATTCTCCTCTTGACTGGGTTTCCCAGTCCCCTAATGTTCCTAAATAGACAATTCAGGATGATGACTCTCCCCCTTCTCCATGTTGAGGATCTTGACTATATCCTTCTGAGCCCCTCCTGGGCTGGGGATATTCCGTCTCTTCCCGAGGCATCCAGACTCCTAACTAACTCAATATTACATACCCTTTCCCCTATATCCTTCCCTAGATCGATACCACACTTTTGAGCAAAACTGTCTAGAACATTATTTGAAATAAAATGAAGAATTTTAGGGTTTTTTAGTATAGTACCTAGCTCGGGGTGGGTCTACAATGCCTTCCTTCTGGAAGCTGAAGTGGCGATTTCTCCTGTCTAGTAATCCTGACCACCCTCTTTTCCACAAGTCTCTTACTCGAAGAGTGTGACAATCAGAATGCATGTCTCTGGCAAGAGCTGAGTGGTAGGTTTCGTCTTCCCTATATGTCCCTTGAATCTTCATATCACCCCCTCCAGAGGCTCCATAAACAGCTCCGGACTTTGACCCCATATACCGACTTATCTTCTGTTCCTTCCACCGCTATCTCCCTCGTCCTTTTGCGAATCCTCAGTTTTTTTTTAGGGAGGCAAGACGGTTGATGCTTTTTTAATGTGCCCCTTCCCTTTTCCTGTGTGATCTCCCCTGACTACTTTATCTAAAAAACTTGCTATAATATCCTTGGCAAAATCCCTGTCGATAGATTGTAATGTCGTCAACAGACCATTAATTGCTTCAGCTGCAATTAATGGTCTCGAATTAATAGCATGACTATTAATTAATTTGCCTGAATTTTTGGTGAACTGGTTATATGTTGCATGGTTTTACCGAAGCCTCAGTTTTATATATATATATATATATATATATATATATATATATATATATATATATATATATATATATATATATATATATATATATATATATATATATATATATATATGCGATTATTGTAGGTGAGCTGCCAGCTCAGGAAAAGCTATATGAGCTAGCGGCAAAATCATAATGAGCCAATAATTTTTCTTCAATTTTTTCTTTAATTACAATATCTACTTTCTTAACTTATTTCAAGTTAAATTTCATAAATTTTGGAGTTTATTTATCCTTTCATCGAATACATATAAAATGTTTTATTCCTTGCAAACCGTTAATTTTATATTAACTTAATAGAGGACCAAATTAAAACCCAAGAAATTGGATATGAGTGAACCCTAGGGGGTCGAGATCATAATCCAAAAGAATTTATTTTAAAAAAAAATATTGGAGATAGTGGAAATGAACTGCAGCTCAGGTAACTTGTGTGAGCTGTCAGCTCATTTCCATTTCTCTCTCTATATATATATAATCGTTTTTCACGGCAGAACCATGCTTTGTCAAAAGGTTTTTTTTTTTTTTTTTTTTTTTTTTTTTTTTTTGTTGAGGTTGTCACGCTTTGTCAAAAGATTACGACTTCTTTTTTTGGGCGCATGTAGCTAGGGCACTAATCGGTGGGATATGCCGCTGAGATCATATATAATATAAAAAAATCTGACGTGTCTTAATTAATTTGTTCCTTCTAGACTTCGTTATTGGCCTTTTTCTTTTACTACTTCTCAAACGTCTTTATAAAAAAAAATAAAAAAATCTTTCTCATTCTCTCGAAGCCTTTAGATCTGACTTTGGCCTTTTCGCAGTTGACACAATCATGGCTTACTTCGTCTCTAGCTGAATCCAATTAATCGCAGCACCGGCCTAGTTCCTGCGTCATATATATATATATATATATATATATATATATATATATATATATATGAGAAAAATAGAAATAAGGTAACAGCTCACGCAAGTTATCTGAGCTGCAGTTCATTTCCATTATCTCCAATAATCTTTTTTAAAAAAAAAATTTGGATTATGATATCGACCCCCTAAGGTTCACTCATACCCAATTTTTTGGGTTTAAGTTTTGATTTGGTTGTCCATCAAGTTAACAAAATATTAACGGTTTTCAATGAATAAAACATTTTATATGCACTTGATGAAAGGGAAAATGAACTCCAAAGTTTAAGAAATTTAATTTGAAAGAAGTTAAAGAAATAGAGATAGTAATTATTAAAAAAAATTGAAGAAAAATCATTAATCATTATTGTTTTGCTGCTAGCTCACGTAACTTTTCCTGAGCTGGCAGCTCACCTACAGTAATCCCTACACACACACACACACACACACACACACACACACATATATATATATATATATATATATATATATATATATATATATATATATATATATGAGAAAAATGAAAATGAGCAGACAGCTCACGCAAGTTATCTGAGCTGCAGTTCATTTCCACTATCTCCAATATTTCTTTAAAAAAAATTCTTTTGGATTATGATCTCGATTCCCAAGGGTTCACTCATACCCAATTTCTTGGATTTTAATTTTAATTTGGTTCTCCATCAAGTTAATACAAAATTAGCAGTTTGTAATGAATAGAACATTTTATATGTATTCGATGAAAGGATAAATGAACTCCAAAATTTATGAAATTTAATCTGAAAGAAGTTAAGTAAGTAGAGATTGTAATTAAAGAAAAAAATTAAAGAAAAATTATTAGATCATTATGGTTCTGCCGCTAGCTCACGTAACTTTTCTTGAGCCGGCGGCTCACCTACAGTAAACCCTATATATATATATATATATATAGCATCGTTTTTCACAGCAAAACCATGCTTTGTCAAAAGGGTTTATTTATTTATTTATTTATTTATTTTTATTTTTTTATTTTTTTGAGGTTGTCACGCTTTGTCAAAAGATTACGCTTCTTTTTTTGGGCGCATGTAGCTAGGGCACTAATCGGTGGGATATGCTGCTGAGATCATATATAATATAAAAAAACCTGCCGAGTCTTAATTAATTTGTTCCTTCCAAACTTCGGTTTTGGCCTTTTTCTTCTACTACTTCTCAAACGTCTTTATAAAAAATAAAAAAAATAAAAAAATCTTTCTCATTCTCTCGAAGCCTTTAGATCTGACTTTGGCCTTTTCGCAGTTGACACAATCATGGCTTACTTCGTCTCTAGCTGAATCCAATTAATCGCAGCACCGGCCTAGCCCCTGCATCATATATATATATATATATATATATATATATATATATATATATATATATATATATATATATATATATATATATATGAGATATTTACTGGTTTGTCCCTCAAATCTTTATATATTATGATTTAGTCTCCCAAATCTTCATATTTAGGATTTACTCCTCCAAATCTCCTAAATTACAACAATTTAGTTCCCCTCCTTAACTTTCTTTAATTTTTGACTTGATATTACCATTTTACTCCTTCTTATTCATTCTTTCTCTTCTCCTCCTCTCTTCCTCCTCTTTTCTCATTTTCTTCATTATTCCTCCTTTCTCTTCCTTCTCTCTTCCTCCTCTTTTCTCAAGAAGAAAAGAGGAGGAAGAGAGAAGGAAGAGAAAGGAGGAATAATGAAGAAAAAAAGAAGAGAGGAGGAAGAGAGGACGAGAAGAGAGGAGGAGAAGAGAAAGAATGAATAAGGAGGGGTAAAATGGTAATATTAGGTCAAAAATTAAAGAAAGTTAGGGAGGGAGACTAAATTATAGTAACTTAGGAGATTTGAGAAACTAAATCATAATATATAAAGATTTGAGGGACAAACCAGTAAAATATATATATATATATATATATATATATATATATATATATATATATATATATATATATATATATATATATATATATATAACATCGTTTTTCACAGCAAAACCATGCTTCATCAAAAGGTTTTTTTTTTTTTTTTTTTTTTTTTTTTTTTTGAGGTTGTCACGCTTTGTCAAAAGATTACGCTTCTGTTTTTTGGCTGGACGTAGCTAGGGCACTAATCGGTGGGATATGCTGCTGAGATCATATATAATATACAAAAACCTGCCGTGTCTTAATTAATTTGTTCCTTCCAAACTTCGGTATTGGCCTTTTCCTTTTACTACTTCTAAAACGTCGTTAAAAAAAATAAAAAAATAAAAAAATCTTTCTCATTCTCTCGAAGCCTTTAGATCTGACTTTGGCCTTGTAACGACCAAATTTCGATTATTGCATTTAATTCAGTTCTAAAAAAAAAAAATAATAATAAAATAAATTAAATTAAAATAAGTTAAAATCTGGAAAATAAATAAATAAATGAATAAAAGGGGATTTGTTTAGGATGAGAATCTAGAAGTGGTTGAGATCAAAATAAATCCGTAAGATTACCCTTATCTAAAAGATTTGCTATATAAATCTTCAACCAACAAGATTGCATCTCAACCAACAATATCATATCTCAACATTCCAACCCTTTTAAATTTTAAATAAAGATAAAATAAGGTCCTTTCCTCTTCTCTGGAACGTAGAAAAATTTCAGAACGTACGGAAAGGAGAGAGAAAGGAATTAAGGAAAGGTAAAGGAAGAAAAGAAGAGATTCGGTTAAGGTGAGTTCTTTTGACTCACTTTAACATGCTAATATTTATGCTTATTTTTATACTTCTTGTTTTATTTAATTAAATGTATATATGTATTATATTGTTCACTTAGGTCAAAATTAACCATAAAACAACCACGGTAGCCATCATGATTTTTGCAAAATACTGTATGCATAAGAAGCAATAAACTAGATGACGTTGTAATTTAATGTGAAAAATATTTTGCTTAGACCAAGGAAAAGTTGATTTTTGATTAGAGAAGACATGGCCTTTTCGTGATGGATTCAAATCAAAAGTCTCTGCAATGTGCAAGCTACTAACAAGCTGACCTTACTACTCCATGTTGATGGCACGAAACACTAAGCGAATGCGCAAGTATTCCAAATTTAAATTTGTGAGAAAATAATAATAATAATAATAATAATAATAATAATAATAATAATAATAGTTAATGAAGTCCCAACTCTGGTGCATGCATGTTTGGGATTCTTGAGTTGTGAATCACCTGAACAAAAACTAAATTCTGTGGAAAAAAAAAAGAGAGAGAGAAAATTGAAAGGGCACAAAAAGAAAGAGAGAGAAAGAATATGGGAAAAAGAAAATTTAAGTGTGTTCACAGGTTACTCATTGCTTAGGATTAGGTAGTTCCTTGGTGCTACTCTCTGCTTGGCTTGTTTAATGTTCCTTCCTAACTCAGAAGCCCGAAAACAAGCCTTTAAGTTGGACACATGAATCATCTCCAACCAGCCCTATTATAGGCTATCTCCTATTTTGGTTTAATTATTGTTTTAGTGTCAGATTTTACTTTAATATAAAGTTTGATTTTTCTTCATGGTCTTCTTTGATTTATTAGTGTTCTCTTGTACATATTCTATCGTTGCATTTTCTTTACTTCAATATCTAGCATTCTTGGCATCTAAAAAAAAAAATAAAAAAAACTCAAACACCTGAGGCATGCACTTTTCTCTTCCCTATTCATTGGAGGTTGAATATAGGTTCAGGGTTGGATTTGAACTTCATTAAGCTCTAAATTTTCCTAGTTAATGACATATTTGTTTCTTAACAATCGGTTGTATTTATAGAAGATGCAGGATTGTAGATATTTAGAACTGCTTCTTCTTCTTCTTCTTCTTTTTTTCTGCTTCTGCTTCTTCTTCTTCTTCTTTTTCTACTTCTGTATTTGCTGCTGCTTCCTCTTCTTTTTCTGCTTCTGCCGCTGCTGCTTCTTCTTCTTCTTCTTCTTCTTCTTCTTCTTTTTTCTGCTTCTGCATCTGCTGCTGCTGCTTCTTCTCCTTCTTCTTCTTTTTTCTGCTTCTGCATCTGCTGCTTCTTCTTCTTCTTCTTCTTCTTCTTCTTTTCTGCTTCTGCTTCTTCTTCTTCTTCTTCTTCTTTTTCTACTTCTGCATTTGCTGCTGCTTCCTCTTCTTTTTCTGCTTCTGCCATTGCTGCTTCTTCTTCTTCTTCTTTTTTTTCGCTTCTGCATCTGCTGCTGCTGCTTCTTCTCCTTCTTCTTCTTTTTTCTACTTCTGCATCTGCTGCTGTTGCTTCTCCTCCTTTTCTTCTTTTTTCTGCTTTTGCATCTGCTGCTGCAACTTCTTCTTCTTCTTCTTCATCTTTTCTGCTTCTGCTTCTGCTTTTGCTATTGCTGCTTCTCTTTCTCCTTTCTCTGATTGGTTGTAGTGCAGGAAACTTTTAGTAAATTCTAAATGCGCACATGTTTCACTAGTGTGCACCATTTCTCCTATGTTGTAAATCACTTTACTATATAGTATGTGGGCGCATGTAGAACTACCACTTTACTATATAGTATGTGGGAGCATTTAGAACTACCTGCAACTTGCAGGATAACTTAGGGAAATTCTAAATGCGCACATATGTTACTAGTGAGCACCATTTTCCCTATGTTGTAAATCACTTTACTATACATCATATTGGAAATAAAACCCGAAAAGACACCCGAAATTATGAAATTGGTGATAGATCATTAACTCTTGTATTGTACATTATTCTTTATTGTTACTATTGTTGCCACAGAATATTGAAATTAATGATGATCACCAATCCATTAAATTAAACTGAATGACTTACACTGGAATTGTCATACACTGGGATTTGGAGAAAATTTATGTTCATATGAATTAGATGGCTGGACGCAACTGTGCCACTGTTTCCCAATTTGGGAGGATCGGGATAGGCTCCGATCATTACTGCGCCACTGTTTTCCATTTTGGGAGGATCGGGATAGGCTCCGATCAAAATTACTGTTCCGTTTTTCCGGAGGTAGACGGGGATGCGTTCAGACCAGCTATATTCATATTTTTCCTGAATTTTCAAATACCATAATTAAAAGGCATCAACTAAAATATAATAATAATAACTTCTACCCTTATTTGTATGTCTGTCCATGATATTGAATTATTATTGTTATTTGTTATGTTAGATCGCTTTACTGACGATCCTGGTTATGCATGATCAGATGCAGACAGTTATCAAGAAGTAGATCCACCAGAAACAAAAAAAAAGATGTGGCATACTTTAAGGAACAGGCAGATCTATAAGAGTGATGAAATTTTTAGTTAATTGCTTTCATTCTAGAAACTGTAATAAGTGCATATGACACTTCATTTAGTTTTATTTGAAACAGCTCTTTTATTCATGAATAATTTATTTGTAGTGACATTTTATTGATTTTATTTAGAAAAAGTTTGTTATTGCTTTGGTTTTAAAAAAAATTATCATTTATTTCTGTATGTTATTCATATGAAATTGCGTTGCAACTGTAATGTTTTGTTTTGAGGCTTGTCGAGTTGTCATTCGACGCCGAACGTTCCAGCTTTCCACACTTCAGAAAGTGGGGCGTTACAGGCCTTTTCGGTGTTGGCCTTTTTATTTTTGCACGAGAGTTCTCTAGGAAAAAAAAAAAAAGGAAAAGGGAAAAAAAAGAGCAACTCCCAAACCCTAAATCCCAATCTATTTTTTATTCTCATCCATTGCATGCGATTGCTGACTTTTTTTGACTTTTCTGTGTTTACTTTCTTGCAAATCTCGTACAGATATCTCCCTTTTTGAGAGTTGAGAGGAAGTTGAAGAAGATGGAGAACAATATTACAACATTGGCAAAAAATAATGAATCTCCTTATTTAGATGTATATTTTAAGTATTTTTGGACTCAATATACAGCCTAATTTGAATGATAGATGAAGATCATAATTTTTATAGATTTTAGTTATATGCAGAATAGCCACGACTATTTCTTGACTGTCGGGACGGAAACCCTAGTCGGGATGGGAAACCCAACCTAATCAAATTCTGGCCAGGATTATGATCCCAACTAGTAACTGTCTTAGGTCGGGGTTGATTTCTCGACCTTGCTATTGTTTAATAGTTTTACATATATCTTTCAACCATATGGTTTGTGTTTGGTGTTGAGTTACATTAATGTGTTGCATAGCAACTGAACTTCTAAATTATTTTTGTTAATTTAGGTTCAAGCAACTACTGAAAGCAGTCGACTTAAGGCCACAAACGCTGACGGTGATTATAGTTTGCATTTCAATAATTGTCAGGTGTGTATAAGAAATTAAGTTTTTGTGTTTGAAGTTTCATTTACTATTTTAGAGGGTGGGTATCTCTGGAAGCCAGATAGGGATCCCATGTTACCTATAATTTTTTAAATAACCAAACAAACGTATATCATCTTAACATGAGATGCAAAGGTTAAGAAATAATGAAAAAGAGCATAAAAATAAAAATATACCTCATTTGGACTAAGGGCATCCAATTTTCCATAAATAACCTTTATGTGCTCGCAGAAAATATTATAGTCTCATCTACTTAGCCAATGACATGCCTGTGGTTGATCTGGTTTGTATGATGTGCAAGACACAGACATCGACATTGGGGAATGTGCAAAAATCAATGCTTGGAGAACTGTTAGATAGCCAATAATCCGAGCGACATATGTTCTTGATACGAGACCTAATTGTCATATATAAACAAAGTTTGGCGGCTCCTCATGCATACGTTTGTATAGAGTGAATATCATTCAAAAGTGTTAAGTAATCAACCAACACTCTTGTCCCATTCTTATCTCCAGATAGTGTGCAACCTCGAAGATATAACAAATAAACTCGAATAGTGCATTAAATTTTAATTTCAGGATCGTTATTCATAGACCCGCTAAAACGATCTTTTAGCCACTCAAGACGAACTGAGATCTACCCATTGTGTTGAGCTCATCCCTAACTTCACTTTGACTTATGCCTAGGTAATTAACAACAAGGTCAATGGGATGTGGAGGATCCTCATCTTCCAACAAATACACAAATTTACCTGTTACTGGCAAGCTAAGGAGGCATGCAATGTCATCCAAGGTGATCGTCATCTCCCCGAAATGCATGTGGATGCTATCTTTCTACAAATGCTGATATCTTAACACTACTTATATAATTGTAGGAATATAAAACCAGTAAGTATAATGAGGATTTTTTTATAAGCTCTACAAATTGTGTATTCGATTGGCTCAACCTTAGTGGCCATACAGTTATTTTCTTCATTTGGTTGTTGCACCTCAATAGTTTTTTTCTGACAATAATTGTTACGGTAGGTCAAACTACACAAATATAAAACTTATAAATATATGCATTAAAGTAAATAGACATGCATCTTTTTTAGAAATAAAATATGCAACATGAGTCTCAAAACTCTTCATGATTGAACGGTCAACTGATCCGCCTTCTGTTGGTAATGGGAGTCCTTCTTTTGAGCCCCCGAGATCGATGTTCGTGGCCTCATGCGAGCAAGAGGTTCCTCTTCAACCTGCAGATCAGTTTGAATATTCGATGTGTTTGTAATAGTGTTCTTCCTCCGACTCGGTGTTGCTTGAGTGTTCGGTGACTTCATGCCAGCTTTCTTCCTCCGATACAAGGTTGTCGGTTTAATTCGAGATGACTCAGGTTGATCCATCTGCATAAGTATTGAACATACATTAAACTAAAATTCCAACAATAACCACACAATTACAGTCTAATATATCATCTTCAAAATCATTCACTTGTTGCGCGAATCAAATTCTAATCATACCTTATTCTTTCAACAAATCGAACAACATATAATAACTGTATCAACATTTTAGGATTGACAAATTGGTTAAATCCACTGATAATGCATTTTTTCCAATTAAAAAAAAAAAAAACTACTAAACTTCATCACATTGCTTAAGGTTAGATTACAAATACATTTAACGTAAAGAAGGTAAAAAGAAGGTAAAACTCTAAATCCTACTCAAAATTGGATGTTTAAATTATAAAATAAACTCTACTAGCACTAATAAATAACAGAGGAGATGAACATGGAATGAGAGGAAGGAGATAGGGATAAAACCTTATCGGAGGGACTGAACGACATCTTCTTGGTGGTTTGCTCTTCGCAGTGGAGGGCGCAGCCGGAGATAGAGGGTTGATCTGGGCGAAGGAAGTTGAAGGAAGAGGGGGAAGTCGGAGCTGAAGAAGAAGAGAGAGAGCGAACAGTCTCACTAAGACCTAATTTCCTAATGAGTCCCAACTTATTTCCTAGTGAGCCCCAATTTTTCTTAGTGAGCCCCATTTTTCCACTCACTGATTACATTGGTGGTTACATGGGCAAAATTGGAAAAAATATGGGGCTCACTAAGAAAAAAATGGGCTAGTCTTATACTTTCCTGGGCTCACTAGGAAAAGTATTGGGCGCATCTAGCAACTCCCTTCCATTAATTAGGCTACAATAAAATAGATAGACACATACACAATTAAAACAGAAGCAAAAAAAGAGGAGGTAAAGGGTCGTGATGTCTCTCGTCCAACGTTAGTGTCAGTGCTCTACAGGAACGAAAGTGTGCCTCAAAGTCAAACCGGAGTGTCATTTAGTATCTGAATCCGGGCTTTGGCTTCCCTTGTCTTCTGAAGTGTTAAGTGTAGGAATCGACAAAGGGCTAAAGATCCAATAGCTGATTAGGATCCTTAAGCCGCCTGTGGAGACAGGAGTCCCTGAATCTCCTCCTGACATATGCTAGCTAGTCCAGGAAATGTTGTCATCATCAATCTGAAAACAGTACGAAAGCACGTAACAAGCATGGTTTTAGAAAATTCTATGTTTCTGCTCCAACCAACCATTACGGGTCAGCCTGAATCGGGCCGAGTCGGATCCATTTAATGTCCAAACTAAAATTTTGGATTTTGGACTGATCCAAAACTCAAATGAACCATTCTTTAAAAAAGTCCAACTCGGCCCTATAAACTTCAGACAGCCCGTGGGCTTTTTGGATCTGCCGAGAGCACTGCAACAAACACAATGTGATCTGGTCTTATCGACACTTTCATACGATCAAAGAGCTCAAGAGCCTCCTTTCCGAAACCATGCATCCCATAACCTGATATCATCGTACTCCATGTCACCAAATTCCTCTCCTTCATCCGATCAAACAGTCTCCGAGCTGTACTCAATCTCCCCCTCTTCACATAAAGATCAACAAGGGCCGCATCCATCATAATATTCCCCACAAACAGGTTCCTAACCGCAAGCCCGTGAATGAACTGAGCTTGCCTAAGCGACCCCATGGTCGAACTCGCACAACCCCTGATCAACCCTAGCACAGTCACATAGTCCGCAGCAACCCCCCTAACCTTCATCTCCTTAAAAAGCTCCAATGCCTCGAACTACATATCGGCCTTCCCATACCCCTCGATCATCGAGCTCCGCGACACCAAGTCCTTCTTCTCCCCCATCCCATCAAACAACCTCCTAGCATACCCAACTCTCCAGCACCTCGAATACATCCCCAGCATCGCATTCCTCACGCTCACGTCCTCGTCGTACCCCGTCCTCCTCACCAGCTCCCTCAATTCATCAGCCACCTCAGGTTCCGTGACGCAGCCCATGACGCTCAGGAACGCGGGCCTGTTGGGCCTGACCCGATCGTCCTCGAGCATTCTCCGGAATAGCGACAGCGCCGCATCGGGCTTTCCGTTCTGCGCGTTGGCGCCGATGACTGCAGTCCACGACACCACTGTCGGTGTCCTGTGCGGCATTTCATCGAACAGCTTCTGGGCAGTGAGCAAGTCGCCACAGTTGGAGTAGAGGGAGATGAGGGAATTGATGATGAAGAGGTCGGAGTCGAGCTGGAAGCGGGAGATGTCGCGCTGGAAGAGTGGGTGAGGAGGCAGACGCACGAGTGCGGGGGTTGGTTTAGGCTCACTGGAGTGCACCTGGTGAGCTCCGTGAAGCAATGGTGGCTCTGTCTCGTCGTCTTTGGATTCCCAGAAATTTTGGGAATAAATTTGGCTCGTTTGGGTTATTTTTTGGGCTGGGTTTTGGTTCGTTTGGGCTATTGTTTGGGCGGGTTTGGACATGTCCAAACCCAGCTCGATGAAGGAAAAACTGAAATATTTGGTACCCAATTAGATCCACTTGTAAAACATGCGGATTTAAATCCAGCTTTTTTAGACTGGCCCGATTGGACTTTGGACAGGCCCGAACCCATTAGCATCCCTATTGTATAGCATCAGCCCGACAGTGGAATGATGCATGCATGTATATAATGACATAGTTTGTCAAGTATTTGGCATTAATTCTTGCTAGACTAATACTTCATTATATGATTTAGAATTCTAGAGGTGATCCCTATCATCAATTCTTTGTAATATGACACTTCTGGATTCAAGTTCAGAGAAATTATGGGTTTGATTTGTGCTTGGGAGAGCTCCATGACTTTTGAAGAATTGCACCATGCTTGGCAAGCATGAGGGATATTTATGGCAACTCGACTCCGCTGCTAAGGCTCTGGTGGCGATAGCCAACTATATATTCTCACAAGAAAATCTACAACTAGTACCCTTCAAATTATCCTGGCTCATATATTAGCTGGGATTTTTCTCATCACTACAGTCCATCCCGTCAACAGGCCATAAGAACAACTCAGCATCACATCATTTCAAGAGCAACATAACCAAAATCACTCAGGACCCTCATGTGGGCTCAACGGGCTGTAAGGCCAAATACCAGTTGCATAAACAATACGAAAAGGTGTCAAAGGTATAGTTTTTCAGAATTTATGGAAAATTGTATTTCAACCTCCTCCTTTAAGGAGCAAATAGTTGGCAGAACCGGCTGCCTCCCACAATATCACCACCAACTTAGTTAATCTCACCGTTCTCTTCGAGTATGATGATACAGATGGAATAATTTTTGTGATGGTTTAGGTTGGCATACTCACACATTGGATCTTGTAGCCTTTAGTTCTTCTATACGAATTTTTCATCTCTATGGTATCTTTTATGCTCGAATGTTTAAAGAATTTTACCATTAGCACAACACTTCACTAAGCAAAATAATGTGCGAACTGAATTTTATTCTATCCATATTTTGAGAAGGATTTGACTGCATGGGTGATACTTCTGCAATGAGAATGTGAATAGAAAGTAATGACATTCTGGCATCGACTCCCCCACAAGCATTTGCCTTCGTTTTCACTCTCTCCAAGCATACTGCCACTCCATACACTTCCCAACAAAACGGAGGGTCACAACACTATCATCACCACCTAGTTGAGATTGGCCTCACCCTCCTCACTGTAAGTCTCTATCCTTCAATCATATTGGCCTCAAGCCTTCCAAATGGCTGCCTACCTAACTAACCAAATGCCAACTTCCCTGCTCCATAACAAATCATCAATCATGGCCTTTGGGTACCCATCCCATTTATCATGAATTATGCCAGCTTAGTTGTCTATGCTTCCCTCGCGCAAAATCATATAATAAAAATCAACTTCCACCCAAATCCATCCATTGTGTCCTTTTGCGCTGGTCTCAGACCCGGAATGCCTACAAATGTAAGGCCTTATCCACAGACACCTATTTCTCTACATCATATGCTCTTTAATGAACAACAATTTTATTTGCCCGTTGGGACAAATCCAATCAAGTCTCATTGTATCGCCATTTATGGCAGCTATTCTATTGCATACAATTATTTTCGTCGTTTACAATTTCAAAGTTGTAGGTTGCCATCGAGAACAGAAAACACAATAAAACTTGGGATTTGAATTGCAATACTCGAGATTTACTATCTTTACAATCAAAACAAGATTATAATTTTTGATTCTTTAATTCTGGAAAGTGTGATGGTAGAAATATGATCAGAGCAATCTTTCTTTACTTCTATTGACGATCTAGCAAGAACTTGAAGAACTCGAATTCCCTTTTTCTCTGTAAGTTTTTCGATGCCTTCCTTGGAGGCCTAACGTTATATTTATAGTTGGAAAATGTCATAACCATTCCCTCAATTTACGGAGATCATGGTAGTTATTTTCCCACGATCAGATGTATTTGATTCCCTTTTGGTGAGTTTAGTCAATAAGGGCGAGCTTAATATTCTTTTTCAGCGGAGCTAACCTGGTTTGGTGAAGTTAATTTTTTTTTAACTTCCGGTGAAACTGGCTAACCTGATCTGACGGAGTTAATTCTCTTTTAGGTTCTGGCGAAACTAGCTAATCTGGTCAGACAATGTTAATTCTCTTTAGCTTCTGGTGAAACAAGCTCATTAGCATGGTGAACTTAGTGGCTGACGGAGCCAACTTGTTAGTGAGGCTAATCCTGTATTGGTAGGGCCGACTTGTTTCTAGCGGGGCTATCCTCTCGATAGGGCCAATCAACCATTTTATTAGCTCTTAGCCTATGGAATTTAACAAACTTTATCGGGTATGTTGGCAGTGAAAATTTCTAAGTTAAAAGGATTTTCCACAACAGAACGCGGAGCTAACTCCGCAGCCCCGCGTCTGGCTGTTTTTAGCCTCGCGATGAGTAAAACGCGGGGCTATCAATAGTTTCGCGTTAGCTCCGCATTCTGGTTATTTAGCGCCGCGTTTTGATGCGATTAGCTCTGCGTGAACAGATAACCAGAATCTCAAATTGATTGAGATTATGATTTGGGCTTATCTAAATACCCAAATTGAATCCAATCAGAATTCTAAACCAAGAGATTTAAATCAAAACTAAGATATTTGATTGGAATCCTTGATGAATGCGAGTTCTATTTAGATATATGTACATATGTACATATATATATACATATGTACATATGTACATATATATATACATATGTACATATGTACATATATATGTACATATGTACATATGTACATATATATATACATATGTACATATGTACATATATATATATATATAATATATATATATGTACATATATATATATATATATATGTACATATATATATATGTATATATGTACATATATATATATCTATATATATATATGTACATATGTATATATCTATATATATATATGTACATATATATATATCTATATATATATATGTACATATATATATATCTATATATATATATATATATATATATATATATATATATACACATATATATATATATATATATATATATATATGTATTGACCTGGGGATATAAATACCTTCTTGGTGAAGCCCTAGGGGTCTTCTTTTCGGCAATTGAGATCTTTTCCTCTTGGAGAATTCAAGTTACGCACAGCGCCTTGAGTTCGTGAAAAACCAGAGAAGATCGTCTACAGTCGGTCGCCACCTTCGAGAGAGAAGAGTTCGACGTTCGATTGTCCAAAAGAACTACTATAGATCTCATCGCCACAGATCCCACACAATACATTGTAAAAGAGAGAGATTGACATATAAAATCCTCTCGTTTATTCTTCTTTTTATCTTGTTCACTTTCATTGTAATCTAAGTTGTATTCAATGGGAGGAAGCAAAACTTTTGCGGCGAACAAACTGGCGACCACAGTGGGAGCCATCTCTTTTACTGATGAAGAGATTGTGGCGCAATCGGACGTTGACATGATCGGATCCGAAGTAGACACGTTGGTCATTGAATCGACCAGCAGAAGTACGAGGAGTTCCTCTCCTCTGAATCAGGTGACTTGGACGAGACACGATACTATTGTCGCATGTGCTCCAATACCCGAGTAACGGGTAAAAAGGTGTCCACCGAGAGACGGGGATCCTTGGAGACTGCGGCTATAGGGCCGATGCTCGGACAGGAAATCCTAGCAGAGGATGGCCCCTCTACTGCCGAAGAAGGCATGGGAACTGGATTGACCAGAACCCAACTCCGAAATAGAAATCGGAGAGCAAGGCGAAAAGCCCTCAAAGCCCGCCTTGGACGCGAGGCTAATGTCATAGAACGCGAGGCTATGGTCCCTCGCAAACTGGCTCACGCTAATCGCGAGACCAATCATTATCGCGTTAAACGCGAAGTTACAACTTGCGTTGATCACAAGGAAAAGCCAGCATGTGATATTCCGCACGAGACTATTACTGAGCTTAGCGAGAAATGCGAAGCCAATAAGATTTGCGCTAGTGGCAAAATTTTGACACTCGTGATAAACGCGAGTATAAAATCTCCTTAAATCTAACGTGTGATTCTCCACGCGAGGCTATTACTGGGCTTAGCGATAAACGCGAAGCCAGTAGCACTTGCGATAAATGCAAGATTTCTTACACTCGCGAGGAACGCGAGGATAAAGATTCATTAAAGCCAGCGTGTGATTCTCCACGCGAGGCTATTACTGGACTTAGCGATAAACGCAAAACTAGTACAACTTGCGAGAAACGCAAGATTTTTGATACCCACGAGGAACACGAGGACAAAAATTCCTTACAGCCACCGTGTAATTCTCCACACGAGGCTAATACCGAGCTTAGCGAGAAACGCGAAACCAGTAGTACTTGCGAGAAACGCAAGATGCCTCACCTCCGCGTAAATCGCGAAGATGATTGGCAGATTGTCATTAATCGTAAAAATCGTGCTAGACGCGAAGTTATGACTTGTGTTAACCCAAGAATAAGCCAGCATGCAGAAATTTTCTTCCACGCGGGGCTAGGAATCTAGAAGATAAACTTCTAAAGAAACGCCAAACCAGCGTAAAACGAGAGGCTAGCATAGCAAATCGCGAAGCTAATTTCAGGCCAGTGTGTGATGAATTGTCTCCACATGAGGTTACTGAATTTAGTTATGAAAATGGCCAAAGTGCCAAAACTCACGTAAAATGTGAGCATAAGCCAGCATGTAGTAAAAACTCCCAATGCGAGGCTTTTGAACTTGAACAAAAACTTGAGCCAAGCGTTAAATGCGAAGCCAAGGATTCTTGCGCTAATCGCAAAATAATGCCAGCGTGTGAGGATACTCCTTTACGCGAGGCTAAACAAATAGAAGTTAAACTTCTGCAAAAATGCCTAGTCAGCGTAAAACGCGAGGCTAGCGTAAAACGGGAGGCTATGTCCCAACCCCGCGTAAATCAGCCATTATACAGAATAAAGGTTGATAAGTATAGCACAGATAACGCCACCAGTCATGGGGGTTACAGCAGGCTCCTTGACCCTCTCAACAACCAGGTGGCCCCCACGATTCTTCGTCATCAAAGGTCACCAATCTCAGAAATTACTTGACAAAAATGAGAAATATGACTCAAGCTCAGCCATACTCAACATGTCATTGTGAGCAGCTCATAACAGCCATATCTGCTGTATTGGATAATTGCTGTTATACTAAGAAGAGAGTGTCTGTATTTAATAGAATAACTGAGTCTCGTCAAGATACTCCAAAGAGGAGAAAGAATGATCTGAGATACAAAATTAAAGAAAAAGAATTAAATGCAGTGACCTCAAATATGGTCGGTAAAGGTAAGAAGGCCATGGAAAAAAGACACGAGTCAGATGCAGATGATGAACAACCTCGCCATCTTACTCGACTCAAATCAGGTGCTGTCGCTCCTCGGAATTATAAGAAACTTTCAAAAGGTTCTTATGATGATGACAACGACAATTCAGTTATAGCTTCCCCAAAATCTCGTGCATCTTCCCGACCACTAAAATCAGCATCACATATGGTGGACAGGTCCGATGATATTGACCAGAGAATGGAAGCCCAAGAGCAGATGATTCGAGGTCAGCAGAAGGCCATTAATGATCTCAAACTAATGCTTCTAAAAGTGGTCGAAAATACCCAGAAGATAGCCGATGATAAGGCTAAAACTTCTTCGGAACCGCCACCTAAGACAAATGAAGAAACTAAAGAAGAAAAGGCTTATTCAATGCATGAGGATGATGACAAATACTCTTTCCATGATCCTCATGGAGAAAAGATCAAAAATTACAAAGCCAACTGGATGCCTTAATGCACAAGAAAGAATTGAAAGAATCGAGGGTTTCAAGGCCATATCTGCTTGAATGGGACTTGGCACCGTATCCCGAAAAGTATAAACCGCTCAAATTGGAGCCATTTGACGGGAAAGGATCTCCCAGCCAGCACCTATATTACTTTTTATCGTAGGCAGGTCATCTAATGGGAAATGATCCCGTAATGACCAAAGTATTTGCAAGCACCCTGCGAGGGCCTGCCTTTACATGGTTTATGCAGTTGCTCCCGGAAACCATAAACGCTTGGTATGATATCGAGAAACAGTTCTTGGAGTGTTTCTTTGAGGATGATACCGAAATATCGGTTCATTCCCTCCTTGCGACAAAACAAGGAGAAGAAGAAACAGTTAAGAGTTTCATTGAACGCTTCAGGGAAAAGTCCGTGTATTATCGACATGGTATGACCTAAGAAACTCTAGTGGAAACCTATAAGCATAACTTCAGGACTGGCGTGCTGATAAGAATGGGAGCTGTAGAATCCAAAACTTGGAAAAATCTGCTAAAGCAGGGAGAGCAGGCAGAAGATATAATTCGCCGGATTGAGAAATCTCGTAGCACGAGAAATTCTACCAATAACATTTCATATCCACAGAATCCTAAAAATAAAGGGAAAGTTGTGATGGCGTCAGTTGCAGATCCGAAGCCAAGACTTCAGAATCCGAGAGGTGCAAGTTCAAGACGGAGCAGACATGTACTCTATTCCATCTCCTCCTTAGAAAGGGCATATTGAAGCTTCCGGAAAATGGAAAACCGGAAGACGTTGGTAAAACCAACGACCCCAACTATTGCCTGTACCATCGGAATGTCGGGCACCCAACTAAGAATTGCTATCCTCTTAAGAACCGAATTCAGACATTGATAGAAGCCGGGATTCTCACACTTAAAGAGGAACAGAAGAAAGTTTCTGCAAATATGGCAACTTTGGTAGTTAGAACCAATAAGTTCCCTGCCAAAGCGATCCCTGTACCAGTAGGGAAGCCAATATCGACACGAAGCATGGACAGCCCGCACTTGCAAATTAGCCCCTTGGATATGCTCTGAACCATAGCTGTGACAAAATCGTCCTCATTGGTTAACAGCCAGATTTGGCTGGGGGTGCCGAAAATATTGACGATGACAAACATCATGCTTCTACTATTCTCAACAGCCATTGGAATGGCTAATTGTGTGCTATAAATAAATATTTTATTGCCCAATACTGTTAAAGCAGCAGGAAGATGAGATCAAGTTCCTCGCCAACCCTATCATACTGGGGGTAAAAGTATGAAATCAATTGCCCAATGCTGTTAAAGCAGCGGGAAGAGGAGATCAAGTTCCTCGCCAACCCTATCATACTAGGGGTAAAAGTATGAAATCAATTGCCCAATACTGTTAAAGCAGCGGGAAGAGGAGATCAAGTTCCTCGCCAACCCTATCATACTGGGGGTAAAAATATGAATCAACTACCCAATACTGATTAAAGGCAAATGGGAGAGAAAATAAATTCCTCGACAACTTACCATGCTGAGGGGAATAGCATGGCTAGCCCAACGCAAACGGCGATTGGTAAAGGCTAATCGAATCCGTTGATAGCTGGGGGTTTGCTAAAAATCTCATAAAACCTGTCATGTTAAGCTTTTACCTCTGGTAGTATGATTTGGATTATTCCCATCTCTGTTCAAGTTACGCGTGAGCGCACTTGGACTAGGCATGCGCAATTAGGTGCCTCTGCCGAAATCTGATAATCATCACTTGATTATCTTGGTATGTGCAGTTCAAGTTACGCATCAGAGCCTTGAATTGCCTCCATTAAAATTAAGGCATGTGCAATTAAGCGCTTCTATCTAAGTGAAATGATCCTTATCTGATCATTTCAGGTACTAACAAATCTAAGTTACGCAAATGAGCCTTACATTGTTTTACCAAAACAATGAGTCATTTTTTTATTGAGCAAGCAAGATTCTTGAAGGCAACAGATAAAGAGAAAAGAAATTATCTTTATTCATGAAGCAAAAGATTACAGAAGAAGAGGGAGTTATAGCTCTCCCAAAAGTTTCAACCTATTCATCGACTCATCAATAACCTAACAGTGAGACTCCTCCACGGGATGTTGAAGTTCAATTCCATGGTTCACATGCAAAAGATCTTCTCTGTAAATGTCAACTATGATCTGTTTAAAATCCTTAGTGGATTATCTGAAGATACTGCTACAAGAATCCTAATGAAGATGCACAAGTTGGATTCGACATGCTACAAGCCTTTAGATGATCATCTCTATCGCTTTGAAAAGCAACAGAGATTGTCATCTAACAGAAATGATCCTCAAGAAAACTTAATGAGCTGCTGCAGAGTTCTTGTAACTCCTTAAAAAGTTTATCTTTTGGAGCCAGAGCTTGAAACCTGCAACTATATTGTAAAGCATATGCTTCTGGTTTCCTTAGAGTTACTTTTGCTGACGAAGACTGGTAAAGCCACATGCACTCCTCTTCAAGAAGGATCTGGTCCAAGTACTTCACTGCAAAAGAAGAATCAAGAGTTAGAGAAAACTCGAAAAATCTTCTAAGTATGAAAACGCGGAGCTAAGGATAAACTCCGCGCGCAGTTGAGGAAATAGCCTCGCGATTTAAACGCGACTGCTAAATCAAAATAGCCTCACGATTTAAACGTGACTGCTAGTTAAAATAGCCTCGCGATTTAAACGCGACTGCTAGTCAAAATAGCCTCGCGATTTAAACGCGACTGCTAATAGCCCCGTGTTTTAAACGCGAGGATGACGCGATAACTTCGCATAGAAGAAGATCAGAGTTTCTCTCCGTCTTCTCCTTTCTTCCCAAGCCTTACGGCCGGAGAACGGCGATCTCGCCGGTTCAAAATTAGTTGGTCGGTTAAAACCGAGCCAAAACACTCCAAAGTTAATCTGAGGAGTCTAAAAGTTGGAAATTTCTACCTCCAATTTGTGTAGCAAGGATTGGCTCGCCATTGTGGCCGCTGCCTCGGCCGCTGCGGCCACTGCTAACGCCGGTTGCAGATGGTGAGGAGATGCGCGACGCTGTACTCTTCTTAGATAACATCCTAGTGATGAAGATCTATGGAAAGTTGAAGGAAGCTCGGCGGAAGATCATCCCTTCAAATTGATTCGCCTGAGTCGCCTGAGCTCTGAGCTATTGAATTCTTCGGATGAAGTGAAGAAGAACATGGGTCAAAGACTCTATTTAAACAGATGATCCGCCGCTTGGTATTCGGCACAGAAGTTCAGGGTAACTAATGAAGCAATTACTCATTTCACTGAAAAAATGAAGCTAATTAGCTCCACGTAAGTGCAAAACACGAGATAAACTTGGTATTTTAACTCCGCGTTTCAGTTTAAGTATCCAAAGTATTTCAAAATTTGCTAAGTTCTAAGCCATTTTGAAAACTTTGGAGAGGGTTCTATTGGCAGTGAAAATTTCTAAGTTAAAAGGATTTTCCACAACAGAACACGGAGCTAACTCCGCAGCCCGGCGTCTGGCTAGTTTTAGCCTCGCGATGAGTAAAACGAGGGGCTATCAACAGTTTCGCGTTAGCTCCGTATTCTGGTTATTTAGCGTCACGTTTTGATGCGATTAGCTCTGCGTGAGCAGATAACCAGAATCTCAAATTGATTGAGATTATGATTTGGGCTCATCCAAATACCCAAATTGAATCCAATCAGAATTCTAAATCAAGAGATTTAAATCAAAACTAAGATATTTGATTAGAATCCTTGATGAATGCGAGTTCTATTTAGATAGAAACTCTTGCATTGACCTGGGGATATAAATACCTTCTTGGTGAAACCCTGGGGGTCTTCTTTTCGGCAATTGAGATCTTTTCCTCTTGGAGAATTCAAGTTATGCACAGAGCCTTGAGTTCGTTAAAGACCAGATAAGATCGTCTACAGTCGGCCGCCACCTTCGAGAGAGAAGAGTTCGACGTTCGATCGTCCAAAGAAACTACTATAGATCCCATCGCCACAGATCCCACACAATACATTGTAAAAGAGAGAGATTGACATATAAAATCCTCTCGTTTATTCTTCTTTTTATCTTTTTCACTTTCATTGTAATCTAAGTTGTATTCAATGGGAGGAAGCAAAACTTTTGCGGCGAACAGGGTACAATTATGATAGCCTATAAGTCCCCCTTCAAAGTTTTCAAGATAAATTATACTTAAATCTTTAAATACTTTGAACCTCCTTTTCTTCTTTTACAATCTTTAAATATTTTACATGTCATATCTCGTTTGAATGAATGCTTTCGGCAGAATTAGCATGATCTTACTTTATCCTAACTATTTGGAATGCTTCCGATGAGGCTAATATGTGAAGTTGGTTTGGCGGATCTAAACATCTTGTTACAATGCTTCGATTACCACGTGGCTAATGATATCTTCTCTAAATACTTCGGATAAGGGCAAAAAACTGTTTCATGTAAAGGCAAGAAACCACTTAACCTATCTTTTCATCCTAGCCTTTGTTTTAAATATTCGGACTCTTGTTCCCTCTTCAAAAATCTTCCATCTTTAGAAATCTTCCTTCTTCTTTCTAAGGGATTTTCAGATCTATGGCACCCAAATGGGCGATGCAATTCGCGGGTGCACAAGTAGCAGGGACGAGCGGCTCCTCGTTGGCGACATCTCACCCACCCACGGCTGGTAAACTTTCTTCCCGCTGGTGTTAATGAATATGTCAATTTATTTTCTTGCTTGTTGGAATGTTGTTTAACATTAAGGGGACTGAATCTTCGTATCCTTTTATCTTTTGCGTTTCTTGAGGGTAAAGGAGAACTAGAACTGTGTACCTTTTCTTCTTCTGTGTTTATGTCAAAATTATCTTTTTGATGTCATTTGATGACGACGATGATGATACATAGTCTAGGGTCTTTTTGATTTTGATGATGAATCTTCTTAGCAATTTAGTCATCAAAATTATGGTGTTACCATTTGATGTGGAATCCTTGACCGAGAAACAACATTAAGATTTTTTCTACTAAAGTCGAGGAATCGTCTCTACATGGTAGAGAAAACACTTCACTCCGGCAAAGTTATGCTAGCGGAGTTAATTTGAACTCTATCCGATGGAGCTAGTTTGAACTCTTATCCGACGGAGTTAACTTTAATTCTGTCCGGCAAAGTTAACTTTGCCTTTCGTCTGATAGAGCTAACTTGACTTCTTGTGGCAATGTACTTTCCCCCACTTATTTGGTAGTGATAGTAATTTTCTTTGTAGTGATCCATCTCTTCTGTTATTTTTTACAGTCTTCTACACTAGTTCTCCTATCACCGCCCACCATATTGTTAGCTCTACTATGGGCATTAGGGGTTATGCAGACTTTTATTGTCCACATCTCACTTCTTTATATTGGTATGATGATGAAGAGAGGACTTGTTTAATCCGTAATGGTAGTGCCTATATCGTGAGAGAGTCACTAGCGCCTCATTTTTAGGTAGGGATAGAACTGGGCTCCCCAAACTATATTTCATATTTAGGAACGCTATAAACACTAAGGATTCCTTACTTCTTCCTTCATGCCCTTGGATTTATCGATTAGAGGGGACTTACTTCAACCTTCTGGACATAAAAAGATATTATCTTTTGAGTTACCTCTGACCATGTACTGAGGAAAGATAAATGGAATGGCGTCTCACTCCAACTCAAGATTCTCTTATGGTGGCGAAGTTTGTTAAATCTGGATTTGTACAAAACATGCCTCCCACTCATGTGATCGGTCTTTTTTTGGGAAAATATTTTGGGATGTTCCTGTAGGTGAGAGTTTCAGCATGGTCAGAACCTTCAGGAATGAGTTCACACGGAACAAGGGGAAATATCTAGCTAAACCCTTTAGGGCTTCGAGTTGGATTTATATGGGAAATAAGGATTGGTGGGCCCTATTAACAGGATTCATACTAAGCAAATTTGAGAGGGAGTTGGGGGACATTGGGCTCCGGGTTGGATTTATATGGGAAACAAAGATTGGTGGGCCCTACTAACAAGGTTCATACTAGACAAATCTGAGAGGGATTTAGTGGACATTGGGCTATTTAAAGGCGTAAGGGCCACTCAATATGACATTGCTATCAATCCAGCTCAGCTGTTTATAATTTTGAAATTGTACAACCCTGCAACTGGTACTTTCTTCACTCCTGATAAAGAAATTGGGTTTTCTCTCCATTAGATGTGGCAGATTTTGGGGCTTCCAATTGGAGATGTCCCATATGAGGAATATTTCCTTGGAATTGAAGAGCTTGAGATTCTAGCCTCTCAGGACAGTTTTTTGTACCATACCTTATGGGATTTAACTTGTCATTTTTGCATCTGTTCGGACTTGATTGATGTGAAGGGGAGTGCAATATAACACAAGAAGTAAGCCAATTATTTCTTCACAAATTTAGATGGGAAAGGAACTATCAATTTTCAATGACCTGCTGGCGTGGATGATATCACTTCAACAATATCCAAGTTTAAGGTCTGTCATGAGGGAGCTTGAAGGTAACCTTTCTGCCGGAACAGTACTCCTGAGTTACATAGTTGAGCGGCTCGTGAGTTATTCCCTACCACAGCGCTTGCAGCTTGCCTTGTTCTTTGTATCCTTCGATTTAGTTAATGTATGGGCATCCTCTGGGTCTTCTACTAGCCATGGTCTGCCATATACAGCATAGTCTAAGATTGCTTTTTGAAGCCTTTTTTCATGAACCCAGTCCGAATCCTTGCATCGATTTACCCTAACTTTCTTAATGGCTTAGTTTACATCTCATTGCCCAGGGTTAATCCCTGCTAGTCCAAACACTCCAGAGAGTGAGATGCTTCCCTATTTATACAGATATGAAAATATGAATTAGACGTCAAATTATTTGGTAAATATACGCAGCTTATTAGCCACCATTCTTCATATTCTTTTTGGATCAACTTTTCAGATATAGAAGGAGCTTCTCTCAGGGACTTATTTGAAGATGTTAGCGAGTCACATTCTAGCCTTTCAAAAGGAGTATTCTTCTGGTTCTTTGTATCCATCCCTCTCATCTTTTATACAGAAGTGAAAATTCATGCGAGCTGGAATTGTATGCCCCAAGTCGTTTCGTCAACAATCTGGTTACGACCAGTTATATATAGGGAGCCCCAATACTACTTTAGTTTTTAGTGGAAGTTTAGTTGATGGGACACGGGCTTGGCGACACTTTGTCAAGGGATGTACCGACACTTCATTTTACTTGCCAGTAAAGTATCCAAAATTGCAGATGACAATGGTCTTTTGTCACTGGTATTTAGGGACAAATACTATAATCTCTACATATAACCCAAAGTTAACATGCTTGGATCTGATTGTCGAGATATTCGAAAGGTTGATTAGAGAAGCAGCTCTAGTAGGTCAACGACACCCATGCAGCTGGAATTACTGAATATACACAAAGAGAAAGAGCATACTAACGACCTCCATCATCAATTGTCCTTAGTGATTAAGGAGATGATCAGGGAGAAGCAATACCGACAGGAGGTTTTCTAATATATCAACTTCTTCTGATGATGAGGTTATCAGCTATTCAATGTCTTCTTAGTTTTTATTGGTTACTGCCGCTACTTTGATATTGACGACACTAACTGTGAATGGTTCCCTTCCAACTCCACCTTCTTCTACTTCTACGGCACCTGTGGTATCATCTGCGACCAGACCTATACCCCTGATATTTGATAAGATGATGAACTATCAACTGGATAAAGTAACTCGGGATAGGGTATCCGCATTCGCTACTATTTCTTAGTATTAAGCATTATACATGTCGGCCCTCTCCCTGATCTAGAAGCATCATCTTTGCAATTCGAAGCGGCGCCAAGTGATGATTTGACCGCCCCTGCTAGTATGAACCCATTGCCAGTTACTATTAAACAACAAGTATAACCTATGAGTGATGAAGTGAATACAATACATGAAGGACAACAAGTTAACGACATTATTTAGAGCCAACTAGTAGATGCTCCTATCAATCATTTAGAGGAATTGATCGAGAGTAATGGAGGTAGGGCAGTGAATGATGAGCCATTAGACAGCAACATGCTTCGAGACCCTAGAAAGAAGATATCTCTAATACCTTCTCTTCTCAATATAGCCTTCAAAATTTGAGTCACTGAACCTTGCGGGGCAAGATGGTGCAACTTTATCTACTGATTCAGCTATTCATATTTCGGTTGTCAGTGTAGCTACTCTTGATCCAAGTCCTTGGGATTCTCTATATGCTGACCCAATGTTTTTAGTGGAGGTTTCAGTAGTGCCTGGAGAATTCACTTTATCATTTGGAATGATGCAAGCATCTTCCAGTTAAGTTGACATTGATAAAACTTCTGGTTTGGTTGAGGATGTTAGAACATCAACGACTATTGATGATGATGGCGAGGGTTTCATAATTTTGCCTGATTCAATATCTAAAGGAGATACTTCTCAAGTTGATGAAGGCTCCACAGATCTCTATGCAGTCGTCCGTGCATCAAGTATTAACTCGTATCTTTGATATTTTTTTAACTTATTGCATTTAATTTTGTTTCATCATCGTCTCCATTCATTACTTGTAGCTATGATATGCAAGTACTATTTAAACCCTAATACTTATCACGCTAAACTTGGCGTATTATCAGAACTTGCTCCTTTACATGTGCCATTGCCTTCACGTTTAGGCAACATGACGATCGTTTGGCAGGACCTTGATCTTGACTATTTAGTTGGTATGTCATATGCTTTGTGATCATGACTTTCATACTTCCTCTCTCATGAGGGTTGATGTCATGTCATATGAGTTTCTATTCAACTTCATGTCTTGCTAACATTTCTTTTTATCCTTCTTGTACTTTTGTTTAGTGGCTTCATTGACTCTCCATAGAATCTTGATTACGGTAGCACCCAAGGTCTAGGATTCATGGTTGGATTCTGTTCCATCTACCGGTGTGGCAACCCCCAGTATGTCTAAAGCACCTTCTATACGCCTGAAAAATCAAATCTTCTTTACATTGCCAATTTTGATTTTGAATATAGCAATAAAAGAGAAATTACAAAATTAAATATGATATTACAAGAATAGGGAATGATTAATTTTGATTCCCGTTTTAATTTTGTGTGGGTCTTATAGCGGTGAAGTCTCACTGATGCACTCTATTAACGGTCCAATCTGGATTAGGAAGAAGATGGTCACTCTCTGGAAAACTCTGCTATGGAGATTCCAGAAGAAGACGTTTTCTTCTTTCTCTGGACTTTTTCTCTCCTCTCTCGAAAAATCCCCTTTTTTTAAGCTGGACTCTGCTCCATTTTTTATATATCAAGGGATAACTGCTCAAATAAGATCTGAACCAAATTTGGTAACAAAAACACTGAGATCGGGGATATCCATTTCCTGAAAATCTGGACGAAATTATGTTACGGAAACACCAAGACGGTGCAACCCCATGAGTGCATCCCACGGGTGCAACCAGCAGGTAGCACCAGTGGGATGCTCCCGCGAGTGTATCCCGCGGGGTGTTCTCGTGGGTTGTACTGCGGATGCATCCCGCGGGTGCACTGTTGGCGAAATCCGCTAATGAGATCATCTATCATGAGAGAGATCCATAAATGTAAAGAAAATTATTTTCGCGAGTCATGTTCTATTTTCTATAGAAATTGAAGTGCAGATTACTTTTCTCAGGTTCTCAATCCTAATAACAGGGGTGGGCCCCATAAAACCTCATTATTTGGTATAAGAGTATAGAACAAAGTTATTTGAACTGCGAATCTAAAGATTGAGATTCACGTTCCAAGCTACAATCAATGTAGCCGCGAATCTAAGGTTCAAGATCTGTGGTTACAATTAAATGGAGTCACGAATCTAAGGTTTGAGATTTGCGTTCTGTCTACGACCAAATAACAACAAGAACAACTAAGTCTTTTATCCCAAGTATTTGGGGCAGGCTACATGAACCAAAAAAATAATCACGCCGGATCGATCACTTTGATAGTTCTTCTCCATTCATTTCATCAAGTAATATCTCCTCATTTAAATATCTAGAATCCATATCTTTTCGTATCACCTCCATCCATATTTTCTTTGGTTTTCCTTTTGTTCTTTTAACTTGTCTTACATTAATAAACTTCTCTCGTCGAACTGGTACATTTGTAGGCCTATATTGCACATGATTAAACCATCGTAAGCGATTTTCTCGCATCTTCTTATCGATGGGAGCTACACCTAATTTAGCACAAATATCTTCATTTCTCACTTTATCTCTCCTAGTGTTGCCGCATATCTAGTAGAGCATGTGCATCTCTACTATACTTATCTTCTGTGAATGACATTTCTTTATAGCCTAATATTCTGTGCCATATAATAAAGCTGGTGTAATACCCCAGATTTTGAGCTACCTGTATTGCTCCCTTGAGACCAGTGGTACCGAATAAGTCAACCGAAATCAATTTTAGACACCGAAATAACTTTCGGTTAACATAACTTTAAATCCACAAGCCCAAATGACATTCGGTTTTCGCGATTATTAGTTTTGTAATATTTAGAATTTTTTGAGATTTTTCTTACGAGACCGAAAAATACTTCTAAAATTGCTAATTTAATAATATTAAAATTATCTATCTAATTATTTCGGAATTTCGGTTCATTTATTTTGGACATCGAAACAACAAACGGATAATTTTATAGTGTTTCCCTCGTCGAGCACTACGTCTTATATAAATTTTATAGTATTTGGAGAATGTTATACGAAACTAAAATTATTAAATTATTAAATAAATAAATTAATTAAAATAAAATAAATGCCCGGTGAATAAGTGTTGTGCTGTCGTGACCAAGAGGAGGGTGGCAAAAAATTTTTGAGGTGTCACATGGGGGTACAGTTGATGGGGGAGGTGTTACCACGAAGTGAAAAAAATATATATATATATAAGAGAGAGAGAAATAATTAAACTCTCTCTCACCCTCACCACTGTTTTCTCTTCTAGGCCACAAACCGAGAAGCCCTTCTTCTCTTCTCCTCTCGGCCAAAATCAATAGCAGGAAAAAAAAATAAAAAAATAAAAAAATAAAAAGAAAGGATAGGAAAAATCAAATCGAACAACGGATTCGAACCAAATATTCGAGATCGAGCCAAGGCAAGTAATACTGCTATTTTAGTTTATTTCGTTATTTTATTTATATTTATTTCCGTTCGTTTTGTTATTTACACGTAAATTATTTTTTTTAAAATACTCAATTCATATTTTAGATTATTAATTGACATTGAAAAGTAAAGCAAATTATTAGGTCAATTTTGATATATATATATATATATATATATATATATATATATATATATATATATATATATATATATATTATTACAGTTGTTTATTTTCGGTTTTTTTTAAAAAAAAAATTTACATACGATTGAACTTAGCCATGCAAAATTAACTTAGTCATGCAAAATTAGAAAGAAAGAAGAAAAGGAAAAAAAAAAAAAAAAAAAGAAGGAGAGCTGGGCCGAGAGAAGAGTGAAAAGGGAAAAAAAAAAAGAAAGAGAAGAAAAAAGGAACTGGGCCTAGCCCAGCCCAGAAGGCAAAAAAAAAAAACAAAAAAAAAAGAAAAGAAAAGAAAATAGTGAACTTGGCCTGGCCCAGCCCAAAGAAAATAACGGAAAAAAAAAGAAAAAGAAAAAGAAAAAGAGAGAGATCATGGGCTTTGGATGCAGAAAAAAAAAGAAAATCAAATAAAAGAAATAAAACTGGGCTTGATGGATTTGGGCTAGGAAAGAAGAAAGAAAATAATAATAATAATAACAGTGGGCCCGGCCCAGTCTTGTAAAATAAAAATAAAATAGAAGGAAGAAATGAGCTTGGGCTAGAAAAAAAAAAGACATAAAAAAGAACAATAACAGTAGGCTTGGTCTTGACTTGGATTAATTGGACTTAATTGATAAATTAATAATAACAATAAATTAGATTTTAATTAAAAGAGAAATGAATATTAAAATATATGATTGAGTTTAGAAATATAATAAATGCATACATTGGGTTATTGGTTGGCATTGAAAATAAAACCAGATTATTAAATAATTTTAATGAGATGCATTGTATAATTGTGCACCAATATATCATTTGTTAATTTATCATGCTACAAGTCCTGTGCTTTAATATTACATGTCATGTGCTTTGATATTACAAGTCATGTGTTTTACATGTCACGTGCTTTGATATTACAAGTCATGTGTTTTAATATTACAAATCATGTGTTATGATACTACATATCATGTACAGTCATGAAAATGTAAGCATGTTATCATGAATTGAAAAACAATTAAAGAAAGATTATAAAATTTTCTGTACATAATTCATTATGAACACGGGGATGGGAGAAACTATATGATGGATACGAGCCTTACCGTATAAGCATTGATTGTCTTGTTAGGGCCGGGATTCTTTTACTGCAGCGGCCTCGGTGATTACTGGATTACCAATTGATATTTACCCAGAGTGGTATGTCCGTACTGTAATACAGTACGGAACTTGATTGAGTGCCTAGCGGCATGTCATGGCTCAGCGCCATAAATATTGGGGCTATGTCCCGAGTATGCACGGGCACTTATATGACAATGGAGAATAGCGCTCTTATCCATTAATACAGTTTCTATAATTAAATTGGACGAGAATTGAGACCAATAGAATATATGATTAAATAGATAGAGTAGTTATTATCATGTTCATTTATTTATGCATTTATTTATACTTGACTTCATGTTAATTTATATGTTATCTTCATGTTAATTTATGTGTACACAAACAACACTGACATAAACATGCTCATGCACACTGATATTCATGTACTATGATAGTACACAATTCATCTTTTAAATGTATTACTTGTCGGGTTTAAACCCCTGGGTTTTGAACCCAGATTTGGAACGTGAAGAAGGGGATCCAGTCCCAGTTGAAGACCCGTACTTCGTTGGACATATCGAGTGACAATAGGCAAGCGAAATACCCCTGGAGAACTTTTGTATACTTTGTTTATATTTCATTTTGTCTGGGCACTGTTTTCTCTTTGATTCTTTTGTGTTCATATTTAAAGCAGTGTGCCATTTTATATAATAAACTCTTTGCATAAATGAAATCATTTCAGTTTCAGACATGTTATTTATTCATCTGATTGTGGCAGTAGTTACGGTTATTCTAAGATCCTGTGACTGTTGGGTTGTCTAGTGCAAATAATAAGTAACGTCCTCCGTTTTGAGAAGCTGCTGAAAAATGGGGGCGTTACAGGGTGGTATCAGAGCCTAGATTTAGATGGAAGACTATAGGACTACTGCAACATAAGAACATGTCTGTGACTTATTCGTAATAATTGTTTCTTATTCTTTAATACCTATCAGATCTAGTATCGTGCCTATCCTATTATTTTATATTCGTTTGAGGTATCTATCTTGAATTCTTTTTATTGATTCTTATCTGGACCGTTGCAGAATAATGTCGACCCGATCTTCTTCGAGTATGAGTGTAAGTCCGATAGATGATACGTCTGATCTTAGGAGCCATGAAAAATTGGCATGCGATCAAAATCGGTGTTTAAAATTTGGAATTTTCTGGGATGGCTGAGTATTATTGAACATTTGTATAGAACTTTACAAAACCTAATCACTTTAAATAAACAGATCAGAAAATGAGTTGGAATATGTCTGAACAAATGAATGTAATAAATCATTTGAGAAATTAAAACGGAGTCTAACAACAGTACCAGTTCTAGCAATTCTTGATACTTCTGGAGAGGGCATATTCATGCTCTATTTTTATATCATTCGATAAGCATAGTAATTATGTAGGCCGTGCGTTTAAGATTTAAATTTTCATCTATACCAAGAATTTCAGACGAAGTTTAAATGAATTTTTAAGTACAAATTTCTTTGGAGAAATATAGTTACATTTGGACATAACTACTATGCCAATCTTAATCATGTGAGATCTAATATTTTATTGAGTTTCAGTGTTATTAATAGGAAAGAAAGATGAGAGTAAAAAGTTGTGTGTGGACTATAGAGGTTTAAATATAGTAACAATAAAAAAAAACAACCTTTGGAAGAATAAGTGTAAAAATATAAAGAGATCTTAGAACACTGAGAATTTTGTAGAATTAGTCAAGTTGAAAGTAAATGATAAGAAATTAATAATAAAGTATAAATTTTATCATGACGGAACATGACATTGTATCTTGTTACTCAAGTTAGGCTTATCTTTCCAAATGATTGTCTTATCCATTACTTTTGTTGACCATTTCCCATTTGACATTTTGTACCTTTCATCTGAATATTATCATAATATGATTCCTGTCTTAAACCTTTTATATCACAAGTCTTATTAAGTTGGCGAGGCAATTGTAGAGATGTATTCTCTGACGCCAGCAATTGCAGTCGCTTGATAATATCGTGTGTAATTGAATTCTGTAGTCATGAATTCACTTTTATCTTATATCCCTACCATTTATAGTCTTGTTATTTCAGTATTGTAATAGTTCTGATTTATTCTCTCTTATAAAATTTATTACAATATGTAATAGGACCCTAGGAATGGACTCTATAAAAATATTTGACACTTGTATATATTTCATTACTTAATCAGGATGACGTGGCACACCGAATTGGTAGCAGTTATTCCTGATTAAACTCTGTCTTACTTCTGTATTCCTTCTCCCAAATAAAACTTAAAGAATAAATTGGGAATGCTGACTATCCATTATCATTCCTATCAAAAATGGAAGTCGTTCATGATGTATTCTATATATCATAATTGAGAAAGCGCTTAGTTAGAAGTACAAAATAGTGAATATATCAAAAATAGACTTGAGAAAAAGTTTAAAGTTTTTATGATTGTTCCAGAAGAAATAAAACATAAATATGAGAAGCGGTATGTAAAGATTATTAACCAATGGGAGAAATATTGAAGAATAACGTAACATTATTAGTTCTTATTTTATGGGATGTACAATCACCAAAAGATTCAGTTTGGGAGCTTGAAAAAGACATCAGGATAAAATACATATACCCTTTCTCATGATCAAAAACACAAATTAAATTTTGAGGGCGAAATTTTTTTATTAGGTGGGTAGGATGTAATACCCCAAATTTCGAGCTACCTGTATTGCTCCCTTGAGACCAGTGTGCCGCATAAGTCAACCGAAATCAATTTTAGACACCGAAATAACTTTCGGTTAATATAACTTTAAATCCACAAATCCAAATGACATTCGGTTTTCGCGATTATTAGTTTTGTAATATTTAGGATTTTTTGAGATTTTTCTTACGAGACCGAAAAATACTTCTAAAATTGCTAATTTAATAATATTAAAATTATCTTTCTAATTATTTCAGAATTTCGATTTATTTATTCCGGACATCGAAACAACAAACGGATAATTTTGTAGTGTTCCCCTCGTCGAGCACTACGTCCTATATAAATTTTATAGTATTTGGAGAATGTTATACGAAACCAAAATTATTAAATTATTAAATAAATAAATAAATTAAAATAAAATAAATGCCCGGTGAATAAGTGTTGTGATGTCGTGACCAAGAGGAGGGTGGCAAAAAATTTTTGAGGTGTCACATGGGGGTACAGTTGATGGGGGAGGTGTCACCGCGAAGTGAATATATATATATATATAAGAGAAAGAAATAATTAAACTCTCTCTCACCCTCACCACTGTTTTCTCCTCTCGGCCACAAACCCAGAAGCCCTTCTTCTCTTCTCCTTTCGGTCAAAATCAACAGCAGGAAAAAAAATAAAAAAATAAAAAAAATAAAAAGAAAGGATAGGAAAAATCAAACCGAACCACGAATTCGAACCAAATATTCGAGATCAAGCCAAAGCAAGTAATACTGCTATTTTAGTTCATTTCGTTATTTACATTTGTATACGTAAATTATTTTTTTGAAAATGCTCGATTCATATTTTAGATTATTAATTGATATTGAAAAGTAAAGCAAATTTTTAGGTCAATTTTGATATATATATATATATATATATATATATATATATATATATATATATATATATATATATATATATTATTACAGTTGTTTATTTTCGGTTTTTTTAAAAAAAAAATTACATACCTTGAACTTAGCCATGCAAAATTAACTTAGCCATGCAAAATTAGAAAGAAAGAAGAAAGGAAAAAAAAAAAAAAATAGAAGGAGAGCTGGGCCGAGAGAAGAGTGAAAAAGAAAAAAAAAAAAAAAGAAAGAGAAGAAAAAAGGAATTGGGCCTAGCCCACGAAGAAGGCAAAAAAAAAAAAAAAACAAAAGAAAAAGAAAAGAAAAGAAAATAGTGAACTGGGCTTGGCCCAGCCCAAAGAAAATAACGAAAAAAAAAAAAGAAAAAGAAAAAGAGAGAGATCATGGGCTTGGGCTGCAGAAAAAAAAGAAAATAAAATAAAAGAAATAAAACTGGGCTTGATGAATTTGGGCTAGGAAAGAAGAAAGAAAATAATAATAATAATAACAGTGGGCCCGGCCCAGTCTTGTAAAATAAAAATAAAATAGAAGGAAGAAATGGGCTTGGGCTAGAAAAGAAAAAGACATAAAATAACAATAACAATTGGCTTGGTCTTGGTTTTGATTAATTGGACTTAATTGATAAATTAATAATAGTAATAAATTAGATTTTAATTAAAAGAGAAATGTATATTAAAATATATGATTGAGTCTAGAAATATAATAAATGCATACATTGGGTTATTGGTTGGCATTAAGAATGAAATCAGATTATTAAATAATTTTAATGAGATGCATTGTATAATTGTGCACCAATATATCATGTGTTAATTTATCATGCTACAAGTCCTATGATTTAATATTACATGTCATGTGCTTTGATATTACAAGTCATGTGTTTTACATGTCACGTGCTTTGATATTACAAGTCATATGTTTTAATATTACAAATCATGTGTTATGATACTACATATCATGTATAGTCATGGAAATGCAAGCATGCTATCATGAATTGAAAAACAATTAAAGAAAGATTATAAAATTTTCTGTACATAATTCATTATGAACACGAGGATGGGAGAAACTATATGATGGATAAGAGCCTTGCCATATAAGGATTGATTATCTTGTTAGGGCCGGGATTTTTTTACTGCAGCGGCCTGGGTGATTACTGGATCACCAATTGATATTTACCCAGAGTGATATGTCCGTACTGTAATACAGTAAGGAACTTGATTGAGTGCCTAGCGGCATGTCATGGTTCAGCGCCATGAATATTGGGGTCGGGTCCCGGGTATGCACGGGCACTTATACGACAATGGAGAATAGCGCTATCTTATCCATTAATACAGTTTCTATAATTAAATTGGACGAGAACTGAGACCAATATAATATATGATTAAATAGATAGAGTAGTTATTATCATGTTTATTTATTTATGCATTTATTTATACTTGACTTCATGTTAATTTATATGTTACCTTCATATTAATTTATGTGCACACAAAGTACACTGTCATAAACATGCTCATGCACACTGATATTCATGTACTATCATAGTACACAATTCCTCTTTTAAATGTATTACTTGCCGGGTTTAATCCCCTGGGTTTTGAACCAAGATTTGGAACGTGAAAAAGGGGATCCAGCCCTAGTTGAAGACCCGTACTTCGTTGGACATATCGAGTGACAATAGGCAAGCGAAATACCCCTGGAGAACTTTTGTATATTTTGTTTATATTTCATTTTGTGTTGGCACTAATTTCTCTTTGATTCTTTTGTGTTCATATTTAAAGCAGTGTGCCATTTTATGTAATAACTCTTTGCATAAATGAAATCATTTCAGTTTCAGACATGTTATTTATTCATCTGATTGTGGCAGTAGTTACGGTTATTCCAAAATCCTGTGACTATTGGGTTGTCTAGTGCAAATAATAAGTAACGTCCTCCGTTTTGAAAAGCAGCTGAAAAACGGGGGCGTTACAGCTGGCCTAATAGTCGTTCTATAAAATTCTCCGTTCAATCTTAACGGATCCTGTCACCTCCATTTCAACCAGCCAGTTTGTATCCTATGGTTAACAATATTATCGATCTCTCCATCATTCTGAATAATAGAACCAAAATACCTAAACTGACTGCTCATTTGTATCTCTTGCCCATCCAGTATTACTGCATTATAGTTTATGGTCCGTCGTTTACTAAATTTACACTTTATATACTCTGTTTTAGACATACTCAATTTAAAACCTTTATATTCTAATTTGTGCCTCTATAACTCTAACTTGGAATTTACCCTTGATCTTGTCTCATCAACTAAGACAATATCATCAGCAAATAGCATAAACCAAGGTATCTCATCCTAAATAACTCTAGTAAGCTTATTCATCACTATAGAAAATAAGAATGGGCTCAATGCAGATCCTTCATGTAATCTAATTGTGATAGAAAAATCACTTGTTAAACCACCACATGTTCTGACATTGGCCACTAGTTTATCATACATGTCTTTAATTATATCGATATATTTGATAGGGACTCTTTTCTTCATCAATATCCACCAAAATATCTCTCGTGGTACTTTATCATAGGCTTTCTCTAAGTCAATGAATACCATATGCAAATCTCTATTTCTCTCTCGAAATCACTCTATAAGTTGACGAAGTAAATGAATAGTTTTTGTCGTCGATCGCCCCGGCATAAATCCAAACTAGTTTTCTGATATTTTAACAGTTTATTACAATCTATATTCAATTATCCTTTCCCAAAGCTTCATAGTGTGACACGTGAGTTTTATTCCCCGATAGTTAGAACAACTCTGAATATCACCCTTATTCTTATACAGAGTTATTAGGATACTCTTCCTCCATTCATTTGGCATTTTCTTAATTTGCTAAATTTTGTTAAAAAGATCTGTCAGCCACCTTACACCAATCCCTCCTAAATATCTCCATACCTCTATAGGAATCTCATCTGGACTAACAGTTTTTATTGATTTCATCATTTTCAAAGCCTCTTTTACTTCAGACTCTTTGATTCTACGCATAAAGCTACGATTTATATCCTCACATTGAATAGTAAGATCTCCCAAATCTTAAGTAAAACTAGCATTATATAATCTATCAAAATAATCTTTCCATCTTTCTTTAATTTCTTCGCCTCGAACTAGAAGCGTCTTATCATCATTTTTAATACACTTTACAGTATGATTAGTATCATATATTGTATTTTTTCTCCCAGATTTTATCTATTTTTGTATACAAATAAATGCTACTCGGATATTTTTAGTGTTTTTTTTAGGTAATCCGATTCATACAAAGAGATGGCATGAAATCAGAGCCAAATTAGGAAACAAATCCAATAAAAGAGTTCAAAGAAAGCAAAGTTACAAGATTAGAATACTGCAGAGAGTCAAAGTCAAATATAGTCAAGAGAATCAAGTGTACAAGACAAGAAACTCGTGCAGGAGAAAAACCAGTACTATTGGTCATATTATAGCCGCCAAATAGCGTCAAAGAAGTGGGCCCATGGGCTGATTTTTCTTCAGTGGTTTCGTTGTAATTTTGTGCCTTTTCAGTTCTGTTAGAATTTGGGTTTGATTTTCGAAGTTTATATATTGGTAGTATCCTTGTATTTTAGGATTTTTTGAATGTAGTAGTTAATATCGAATTAGGATATAGTTTGTACTCGAATTTTTTATTAATAAAAATTAGGATTTTGTTGAAGGGGTGACGACCATAATACCGTGCTCCAGAGGTATGTCATTGCTTTCAAGTCTTTATTTGCTTTTTAGATAGAGTTAATTTCTTTCTAGTATAGATTTATTGGCTTTCTAAATTAGATTTAATTGCTTTCATGAATAAAAATAGGATTTTGGTAACTAGAACTATGAGTAGCTAATTTAGTTTAGCTCTAGGATGTAGATGAAAATAGAATTCACTATGTAATTGCTCTCTAGTATTTTTTTTCTTAAACAAAATAAATAAAGACATGATTTTTCTATGAAAATATTAAAATATAAGAATTTGAAGATTAATACTTTGATAGGTTATACTTGAGTTAGGTTTCTTGATAGCCTATACTTAGTTAGGATTTGGAGTTGTTAATTTTTATCTTACTCAAAGAATTATCTAATGATTTATTTAATTTTATAAAAAATAATATTTTTGATGAGTTATACTTGCACACCACTTGATATCTCATACTTAGGGCACTTTAAATAAAAATTAAACCGAAAGATCAAATTTTTATGATAGAAAAAGATAATAAAAGTAAATATATGGTTGGAAACTAGTAGATTCTAGATCATAAGCTAATTAGAATAACTCTCAACTCCAACTTAGAATTCTTTGTTAATCCGTTAGACTATAGAATTAGTGAGAACGCAAAAACACCAGAGATCTCTGTGGAATGACCTGTATAGCGCTACACTAACACTGTATGCTTGTAGTTAAATTATCACATCAAGTTTTTGGCGTCATTGCCGGGATCGATGGTATTTTTCTTGCTTTTTCTAACATTTTACGGGATTAACAGTGTGTGTTGAGTGTGCAGGGAATAATAATTGCAAATATTGAAAGATAAAAAGAATCAAAAGAGCCTCTGGACTAAGCAGTAGAAACCAGAGAATCAAACTCTCTTGTTTAGCCACTATTCAGCGGCCAAAACCGCTAATTGCCGGCTAGGAAGGTAAATTCTGATCTCTGATTTTCTCCAGTTTTGTATTTTGGTTCCCTGGTTCTGTAAAAAAAATACAAAAAAAATTTAGAAACAGAAGAAATCACATTTTTTTTATCATATCTATTCCACCGTTTTTATCTCCACCACACCTCACTTCTTACATTAGTTTAGGAAATTCACGTATTTATTCACGGCCGCTGGTTCATGCCACATTGGACCCGGGATCAATTTAGTCGACTAGTGAGATCAGATTTGTTTATGGGTGACAAGATGGACCAACCGATCCCGATCCTTCAGAATCGATGTTACCCGTTGCGCACATCACTACCATCATGCATCAAACTTCCATATGCAGTAGGTAATCACTACGAATTGAAACTGCAGTACATTAGTATGCTTCCTAAATTTACTGGTTTTGATTCAGAAGATGCATATCTCTTTATCAGTGAATTTTAGGAAGTATGCGTGATGATTAAACTGCAGCACTTATCAGAGGACACAATTAAACTTCGCTTCATCCCATTTTCTCTCAAGGATAATGCCAAGAAGTGGTTGTATAGTATGCCTACTAACTCAATCACTACTTGGGATGAATTCATTACGGTGTTTCTTAAGAAGTATTATCCCATGCTCAAGACGACAAGAATTAGGAATCAAATCAATCAATTCTGTCTAGTGCCGGGAGAACTCTTCTAGAAATACTTAGAATGGTTCAAGGATTTATTAGCTCAGTGCACCCACTATGCGATAGAAAAGTGGCGGTTGTGTCAAATCATGTATGAAGGACTCAATTATACATCCAAAACTCTTCTTGAGTCCATGTGTCAGGGGGAGTTTATGAGAAAGAACGAGAATGAAGCATAAGACTTTCTTGAGGATCTATCATGGAAGACTATGCAGTGAGAGAGTCCTGCTGAAAAGCTCAGTCCATCAATTTCTGCGCATAAGGGTGGGATGCATAGCGTCGACAACTCTATAGCTGCTGAAGCTAAGATTGTAGCTCTTATGAGGAGAATTGAGATATTGGAGACTACTCGTGCTCCATAGGTAGGTCAAGTAAATCAAATTCAAGTTCCCACATGCTTTAATTGCGGAACTCCTAATCACATTATGGAGAAGTATCCACTATTAGTTAATCCCATGGGTCCCACATTTAAGCAGGCTAACGCCTTGTATCAAGGATTATGAATAGTCCATATACTCCGACATACAATCCTGGCTAGAGAAATCATCCAAATCTATCATAGGGTTAAGGGAAATATCAGGGAGCCCCTAACCCTAACATGCAACCTCTAACCACTGGTCAGTTTCCAAGACCAAATATTGGTGCTTATCAACACCCAAATGCATCAAATTATGGGAACAACCAAAATAGACCATCTGTATAAAACAATGCACATCCACAACAGGGGTCTAATAATGATCAAGAAAAGCGAATCCAGTCACTTGAGAAGAACGTTGAAAATCTTCTCAAGTCTCATTCCAAGTTTGACACGCATATATCCAACCTTGACACATACATGCAAATTTTTATGAAAGTGTCAACTGATTTTATTCAAAGTACAGGTCGGCAACTACTCGTAAACTCTCAATCTATTAAGAATGTAGAGTAGCAGGTTGGAAAATTAGTGAGTTAGATGAGTTAACATGACCAAGGTACTTTTCCAAGTCAACCCATAACGAATCCTAATGCCACTTCCTCAAATCAGCTGCATGTCTACTAATGCAATGCCATTGACACACTAAGATCTGGCAAGCAAGTGGATAATAATGTAGCCATGCCCCCCTGATTCCACTCCTACTATTTCGCAGGCTACACCATTTCTTCCACCCCTTTCTCCAGGACTATCTCTATCACCTCCATCAGCGTCACATACTCATTCAGAAGAACCTATTTCTGAGCCGAAAGTATCATATCCCAATCGACTTAGGAAGCCTTCACCACAAGTAGAAAATATTCTTAAAATATTTCACCAGGTGAAACTTAATATTCCACTCCTTGACATTATACAGCAGGTTCCTACTTATGCTAAATTCCTCAAGGATTTGTGTACTAAGAAATAAGGAAGAAACGTTCCTGAGAAAGTTTTTCTTGCTGTAAATATATCGCAAATCCTTTCTAACTGCTTGTATATCAAGTACAAAGATCTAGGTTTCCCAACAATCTCATGCATTATTGGGAATACTACATTTGATAGGGCGTTGCTTGATTTAGGGGCAAATATCAACTTGCTTCCTTACACTATTTATCAGCAACTGGAGTTAGAAAAACTTCAACCTACCAAGGTCACATTACAGTTAGCTGATCGTTTGATCAAGAGACCACTTGGTATGATTGAAGATGTGCTCATTAAGGTCAGCGAGTTTATCTTTCCTTTACACTTCATTGTCTTAAAAACTGAGCTGATCTCCAATTCACGGAATCAAATTCCCGTTATCTTGGATAGACAATTCCCTACAATATCAAATGTATTAATTGATTGTAGGAGTGACATTATGAAGCTATCATTTGAGAATATGACTGTGGCACTTAACATATTCAATATGGATGAGCACATAACGAGCTCCCTCATTGAGGTCAACTTGATTCACAGTTACACTCTTATTTGATATCTTGCACTGATGATGAACCCTCATTTGAGTAAATTTTCAAAGATGAGCTCATATTATTAGATGAATTGGCGCATACAGATTATATGTATGATGATACTTATGCAAATGTAACATTGATTTATGAGCAAACTTTTGAGAATTTATTTGCAGAGGAGCTTGCATTACTTCGTGAGTTAGAAGGGCCACTACCACATTCACTTGATCATATTACACTCTTCCCACCTCATGATATTTCTACATGTATGTTTGTTACTAATGATGATTGGCAGATTTATAATGAAGAATTCTTTAACCCAATTATTAATGCTTACATGTAGACAAAGAAAAGTGAGGACGACATAAGAAGCAGACAGGTAATTTTGTGACTCGTAGGAGGAGATGAGATATAATAATGCACCCACTTCACATTTAAAATGCACACACTATGAAAGTCGAAATCAATCGAGAGGTCGTAACCATTTTCCGTGCATTAATAGGATGATGATATTGAGATCGTAATTTTTACGACTCTCATTATTTGTATAGTATTTGTATAATAGTTTTCATATTTATTTTATCACACTTGGTTTGTGTATGAGGGCATACACGAGTTTAGGTGTGTGGGAGTGGGTTAGGATATTTTCTTTGTGTTTTTCTAAGATTTTAGTTTTTTTTAGAGTTTTTATTTTATTTTTAGATGATTTTTGGGTTTGTTTAGTTTGCACATTGGGTAGTTTTTAGGGTAACAACTAACTAAAAAAAACTAAAAAAACAGAAAATTTATTTATTTTCATCAATAAATCAACCTAATTACAAATAAATTGAAAAATTTAGATTTGAAATTAGATATGAGAGTAAATTGGACGATACACTTTGAATTTGATGAAAAAAGATTAAAATTCAAAAAATAAATACTGCTAACAGTAGTTTTGAGGCAAGTATACATCTATTTTTTACTTCACAATAGTTTATTAGGTTGAAAACAAAAATGATAACGATTGAGTAAGTCTTCTCTCTCTAAACAAAAAAAAAGTGAGAGTAAAATAATGGGATGAGTCTGGTATTAAGGCAATAGTCTCGAGAGTGATAAAATAATGGGGTGCGCGTGGTATTAAGGCAATAGCCTCAAGAGTGAAAAAAGTATGATCTGAGTAATCGGGTACTTTGCGCCTAAGCAAGCGGGAATATTTGCATAAAAGATAAAATATTCTTAAAAAAAGAAAAAGAGAGAGAGAGAGAGAGAGAGAGAGAGAGAGAGTATGATCCGAGTAATCGGGTACTTTGCACCTAAGTAAGCATGAATATTCGCATGAAAGGTAAAATATTCTAAAAAAAGAAAAAAAAGAAAAAAAGAAAAAAATTATTATGAGAGAGAAGATGAATCATGAGTTAGAGTTGGAGTCCAAGACCGAAATAAACTATCACACGTGCACATAGTTGTATATGAGCCAATGAATTATTTGTTAGTAGGTATTGAAAGATAGGATTTAAATTTTTGATTAAAATGATAAGTGTATATGATATGATGCTCGATTTGAAAATTGATAATCTAAATGCATTCTTGAGTTTGTATATTAGTGAGATTAAATGATTAAATATCGAAAAAAAAATTCTTTCTTTTGTATAAATTTTTTATCTTTCTTGATTTTTTATTATCCTTATTTTTCTTTTCTTTATTTCTTAATCTACTTTCTTCAATAATTTTGTGGGTATCACTGAAAACTCTCACGAGACAACACTCGTCCACTAGGGTAATCTAGGGGTTTAAAAACTTGTTGCACATGCTAAGTGCAATCGAGATTCCTGCAAAAGTGAATTAGGATTTTTCTTTTTCTTTTTTAGGTCTAGGTTTTGCTCGAGAACTAGCAAAGGATAGGTATGGGGGTGTGATTAGTATCATATATTGTATTTTTTCTCCCATATTTTATCTATTTTTGTATATAAATAAATGCTACTCGGGTATTTTTAGTATTTTTTTCAGGTAATCCGATTCATAAAAAGAGATGACATGAAATCAGGGCCTGATTAGGAAACAAATTTTATAAAAGAGTTCAAAGAAAGTAAAGCTACAATATTAGAATACTGCAGAGAGTCAAAGTCAAATACAGTCAAGAGAATCAAGTGTACAAGACAAAAGACTCGTGCAGGAGAAAAACCAGGACTATTGGTCATATTATAGCTGCCAAATGGAGGCATTAGCCGCCAAATAGCATCAAAGAAGTGGGCCCACGGACTGATTTTTCTTCGGTGGTTTCGTTGTAATTTTATGGTTTTTCAGTTCTGTTAGAATTTGGGTTTGATTTTTGAAGTCTATATATTGGTCGTATTCTTGTATTCTAGGTTTTTTGAATGCAGTAGTTAATATCGAATTAGGATATAGTTTGTACTCGAATTTTTCATTAATAAAAATTAGGATTTTGCTGAAAGGGTGACGACCACAATACCGTGCTCCACAGGTACGCCATTGCTTTCAAGTCTTTATTTGCTTTTTAGATAGAGGTAATTTCTTTCTAGTATAGATTTATTTGCTTTCTAAATTAGATTTATTTGCTTTCATGAACAAAAATAGGATTTTGTTAACTAGAACTATGAGTAGCTAATTTAGCTTAGCTCTAGGATGTAGATGAAACTAAAATCCACCATATAATTGCTCTCTGATATTTTCTTCTTAAATAAAATAAATAAAGACATGATTTTTCTATGGAAATATTAAAATATAAGAACTTGAAGATTAAAATTTTGATATGTTATACTTGAGTTAAGTTTCTTGATAGTTTATACTTAGTTAGGATTTGGAGTCGTTGGTTTTCATCTTATTTAAAGAATTATCTAATGATTTAATTTATTTTTATGAAAAGTAGTATTTTTGATGAGTTATACTTGCATACCACTTGATAGCTCATACTTATGGCACTTTAAATGAATATTAAACTAAAAGATCAAATTTTTATGATAGAAGAAGATAATAGAAGTAAATATATGGTTATAAACGAGTGGATTCTAGATCCTAGGCCAATTAGAATAACTCTCAACTCCAACTTAGAATTCATTGTTAATCTGTTAGACTATAGAATTAGTGAGAACGCAAAAACACATGAGATCTCTATGGGACGACCTGTATAGCGCTACACTAATACTGTACGCTTGCAGTTAAATTATTACATCACAATACATAAGTCTCTAGACTTTCTCTCTCTTATTCGAGCAATTATATATATATATATATATATATATATATATATATATATATATATATATATATATATATATATATCTCATTTTCTGCCTCTTTATTATCCAACTCCTCGTACATTTGTTTATATAATTTAGTTTTTGTATCCCGAACAGTTTTCTTAGCCTCCTGTCTACAACTAAATAGATTTGCGAATTTAAAGTTCAAGATTCATATTCTGTCTACAATCAATGGAGCCGCAAATCTAAAACTTGAGATTCGCATTCCGCATTTTAGTTACAATCTAGAGGATTAAAGATGCCGGTTACAGACTCTGGAGATTTAATACAAATTCGCTAGATCGAAATGCAAAAAATTAATACTTAGATCGTGGAGGCCAACTGTTGAACAGTTACATTAGCTCAAGAGTCTCTGAATCTCTATAAAAAGCCCGAATCAAGGCCGAAAAAAGGGACGGACAAAAAAAAAAACAAAAATAGGAGATCAATACGATGTAGAGTCCTCTTGCTGTTGAGAGTTAAAAATCTTTGCCAACTAAAAGAATTTATGCGAAGTGTCAACGGAGAGTAGGATCATCCTCCACAACTACTATAGAACTCAACCTTAAATAAAGAGAGAATCCATTTTTCTCATTCTCTGTAAACAAAAAATCATTAAAATTGTAATCTTCTATTGAAACATTCAATAAAGAAATCAATTTACAAGTTTTATGGCGAATAGAAAATTGGCAACTCCGCTGGGAAAATCTATCATCTCTGATTATATGATTGTAGTTCAATCCGACATTATTCCAGTTGGCAATGAGGTCGACTCACTCATCATTGAGTTCGACCAGGAGAAATACGGGGAATTCCTTTCCTCCGGTTCCAGGATCCCTAACTCCTTACGGAAATGCCGTAAGGTCTCCAACAACTCGACCTCCGAAGAGGTCTAAAATATAGCAGTCCAAGCAAAGGACTTTACAGACCAATCCTGTTTAAAAGGAAACTCCTCTCCTTCATCAACACAGGACTCAAGGTCAGCTCGTGCTAAGACCCATGATCTCCTTGACATAATGGATCAGGTTCCCCATGATAATAAGGGGAAAAGATCATCATCCGCTTATCAGAAAGATAATGCAAAAAATAAGGTTCTTCTCACTCGTACGATGAGAAGAAACGTAGGAAGAAGTAAGGCTTGCGCTCTCCGCAAGACCATGTTGCAACAAAAAACTATTGAACCACCATCGCAAAGACCTACCATTTAAGTATGGAGGCCAAAACGTGAAGGAGTGGTTCCAGAAAGGAAGAAGAATCAAGATGCAGATGGGTTTACTCGCGTTTCCTATAGGAAACAGAGTACACCCACCATATTTATTTATGATTACAAATGTGGAGTTTATATTCACATTCCTATTACTAGGCGCAGGCCTCATCCTCAGGCCTCGGAAGGAAAATGTGATTTCCATGATCACATTCTTAAAAGTGGACACGAACCTCAAATTCGCGTACCAATCGGAAAATACGGTTTTCAGAAATATGTTTCCAAAGGAGAGTCTATTTCGAAGGCAGAAGTTCATTCACCTACTGCTCCAGCTAAGGTGAAATTTGCTTCGGGGATCTTCAAAGGAATAAAGACTCCTATTCTAAAGGTATCTTTTAGAGGTAATATTACCACCAATGATCAAAAGAGTTCCAATACAAGAGATCTTAGGGAATTTCTTAATAAAAAAAGAGAAGAATTCCAAGCATCTCATTGTCATTGTGAACGACTAATTAATGCAGTATTATCGCATGGTCATTGTGTGGCTGCTGCTCCTGCTAAACAATCGGTTTTTAATCGACTTACAACATCCTCGTCTCAACCATCAAAGAGAAGACGACACAACAAGCAGGAGTTCTCTGAACCTGAATATCCCGAAATGTCATCTAACATGATAAATTTCGGAGAGAAGAAGAAGAAGACAAAGAAAGTCTCTAAAAAGGATTCTTCTAATTATGAACACTCTTCAAGCTTGAGGAGTATGTTCAGCGATGTACGAGGTGTTTTTTAGAACACTCGACTTAAAAGGGGAGTAACAATCCCATTAAATTATAGATAAATAGCTGGAGTCTCTTCTGATGAAGAAGACATAGATAAATCAGTCATGGCTGAATTTCAGACATCATATTCATTCCTTGAAGATTCCATTTCCGCATATATGGCATAGAATGCTCCTCCAGCAGAGTTCATACGGAGGATGGATGAGCAAGATAGAAATATCCAACAACAACAAAGTACCATCAATGAAATCAAAGACATGGTTAATGTTTTGTTGGATTTGGAGAGGACAAGGGTCAAAAGCACGGGAGGATTCTCTTTGAGAGCTCCACCACATAACCCAAGAACTGACAAAGGGAAGAATATAGAAGGAGAAGATCATATTCCCCATGCAAATGATGATGAAAATAATGAGGGTCACCGCGAAGATGAAGACAATCGCTCCACGCATTCTCATCATCAAGAAAGAACCCTAAGACCAGAAGGAAATGCAAACACAGCTTGGGTGGAGAGTTTTCAGAATCAATTGAATGCTTTCATGCACAAAAATGGGTTGAAAGAACTGGGGGTTGTGAGACTATATCCAGTGGAATGGGAAAACATACTGTTCCCAGAGAATTACAAGCTATTAAAGCTCAAGTCATTCGATGGTAAAGGGTCGCCAAACCAGCACATTTACTACTTTAAATCTCAAATAGGGAATTTAACTGGAAATGATCCAATCATTACACGAGTGTTTGTTAGTATCTTAATAGGGCTAGCATTTGAATGGTTCGGAAAATTGGAACTAAAAGCTATCAACTCGTGGAATGATATTGATAAAACCTTTTTGATAAGGTTTTACGAAGATGATATGGAGGTTTCAATGCCTACACTCTTGGCCACCAAGCAGAAAAAAGGAAAATCAGCTCGAGACTTTATGAAAAGGTTCAGAAATGATTCCCTTAGATGTCCGCATGGAATTCCAGAGAAAACTTTGGTAGAAACCTGTTGACATAATCTCTCAACTAAAGTTCTGGCCAGAATGGGAGCTATAAATCTTCAACCTGGAAAGATCTTTCTTTGCAAGCCAAAGAGGCTGAAGAGATAGCACAAAGACTCGAAGAAGGAGGAGGAGAAAAACAAAGACTAAATAATAATCATAGGTCTCGATTCAAGGGATATAAAGAGAAAGAAACAATGGTGACTGATACTCCGCAGTTAACAAAGCCTTCTCCAAAATCTACTCCTCAATCGTGTTTTCCTCAAAAGCAATATTCTTTTAAAGATGAACATACCAAAACCATCTTCAATTTGCTCATGACAAAGAATATGCTGAAACTACCAGAGTCTACGCGCCCTGAAGAAGCAAGAAAGGTTAATGATCCTAATTACTGTGTGTATCATAGAATCATTAATTATCCTATGCAAAATTGTTATGTTCTCAAAGACAAGATTCAAGCTTTAGTGGATGCTAAAGTCATTAACTTTCAAGAATACCAGATGAAGGTAACCACGAACATGGTGACTTTCAGATTCGGTAAAGCGTCTGATTGGATAGAGTCAACTGTTCAAGACGGAGTGCAACCCATTTCCAAAGCCATGATGACGGTCATAAACTATGATCCGCATCAGCAGAAGAATAAAGGATTATGTCCTTTTGAAACTAACCAAGGCGAAATAATGTGGGTGTATCCAGATCTTCTTGATGATAAGTAGTGGACTTCAAGCTCATCTGATAAGAAATAGAAAAGAAAGATTCTTACTTCCAACGTTGTCACTATAATTCCAAAAGGTAATGCAAATGTTCCCACTCTAATGGATTTAGAAGAGGAAGCTAAAGATTCTCTGGCGATTAACACGGATCAGCCTATCTCTAGGACATGTTCAGGAAGAGATTACTTGAAGAATTATAAGCAAGTAGTAAAATCTCAACCACCTCAAGAGAAGAACAAGCAAAAGGAGCTCAAGTTTGATAAAACTCTCAGAAATATATATATATATATATATATGTGTGTGTGTGTGTGTGCAAAGAGGTTACAGAAGGTTCCAAGAAGTCATTCCAGTTTGATATATTAGCACAATTGGCCAATATTCCTGCGATGATTACCTTGTATGAGCTCCTAAAACTCTCTAAACCAACCAGAGAAGTTTTAAGAGAAGCTATGCAAGATTCTGAAGTTTTTCTGGCGCAAATGTCAGAAATAATTAAAAAAGAAGAAGTATGTACAGTATGTCATCAGGTTGCAAGAGAAAAGATCCCGTGCATAACTTTCTTTTCAGAGGATATGCAAGTCAAAAATAATAAGCATCATCGCCCTTTATATTACAAAGGATACATAGGGTCATCAGAGATCGACTGCATTCAAGTTGATCCTGGATCTGCTTTGATCATAATGCCGCGAAGAGTGTTACGGTATCTTGGGGTCCCAATGAGCATATTAGCAACAATGAATACTACTATCTTTGGATTTAATGCCAATGGCAGTAGACCATTGGGTAAAAAATAAAGCTAAAATGCCAAATTGGCCATTTAAAGACGGTGGTCACATGCTATGTGTAGATACTAACACGTCTTATAATTTTCTGCTTAGAAGGCCCTGGGTCCATATTAATCTCATTGTTCCATCTACACTTTATCAGTGCATGGAATATATGGATAAAGATGGGAACGTGAAGACTTTGGTGGCAGAGAAGCAACCCTTTAAAGGAGTTGAAAACTACTTTACTGATGCGTTGCTATATCAGACACATTTGATGCCTTAGAACAACCTGCTCCAGAGGCATCTGATAGTGGCAATGAGGCTGATACAGAATTAAGATTCGAAATCCGATGATGTAATTTGGGATGGAGAACCATTATAATAAGCCTTGAAGGCCTTGATGTAAATAAAACCACCCATTCTGATGATGAGTGGATAATAAATGAAGATATAGTATTTTCTTATTCCTCTGGTGAACCCTCAAGTACTAGTACTGATATGGTCAGTGATCACCTAGATAAAATACTCTTTAACTTCTTTTCAAGTACCCATCCGATCATCTTTTTATGAACAAAGTGATGACGAAGGAGATACGAATGAAGCCATTTTTGAAGTTTCTCCTCAGGATAAAATTCAGAAACCTATAATATTTGGAAAAGCGAATGATAAAAGTAGAGCAAAATATTTAGATTCTGAAGAAGAATAGGAAAATCCCGAGTTCTTCCATTATGGTGAAAATTCTCATAAATTAATGAGAAAAATGGGGTACATCCTAGCCAAAAGCAGGGGGTTGAATTTCGGGAAAGGAAGGAAAGCAATCCTTCAACCCTCTGTTCCAAAAGGAAAAATGTCAGATTACTATCATAAAAATGGTAGGGGGTTGAGATATATTACCACTTCCGAAAATCTTTCAGACGAAAAATCTGAAGAGAGACAACCAAATCATTCATCAGAATCCTCCTGCTGAGATTCAGATGTGAGTATTGGCATCAATTTCCGCGAAGTTTCTGTTAACATGGTCTCCGCGAACCAAGAGAACCAAGGCACTAATGGAATTCTGCTAATCAAAAATAATCATTGGACAAAGCATCTTAATATGAAGTGGAAAATTCAGTTTGAGCAACGGGAACCTCCAACTGAAGATAAAGTGATCCAAATAAATATGGGTGACGAAGTCAATCCTAAACACATATTTATAAGTGAAATTTATCTTCGTTAGAAAAAGAAGAGATGCTATCTCTTGTTCGAAAATATATTAACGTTTTTGCTTGGAATTATGAAGACATGTCAGGACTAGACCCAAAAATCACAGTTCATAAGCTAAATATCTAGCCAGATGCAAAACCAGTAAAACAACAACGGAGATTCCGCCCAGAAATTATGGAAGCAATCGAGGTTGAAATTAAAAAGTTGATTGAGTCAGGTTTCATTCGCGAAGAATAATATCCCAACTGGGTCGCGAATATAGTTCCTGTCACCAAGAAGAATGGGAAGATCAGGGTTTGCATAGATTTCAGAGACTTGAATGAAGAATGTCCGAAGAATGAATTTCTATTACCCATTAGTGACATAATAGACAACACTTGTGGTTATGAACGCATGTCATTTATGGATGGATTTTCAGGGTATAATCAAATTAAAATGAACCCTGATGATGAAAAGCATACATCCTTTAGAACACCACTCAGAGTGTATTGTTATATAGTCATGCCATTTGGTCTAAAGAATACTGGCGCCACATATCAACGTGATATGAACACGATATTCCAAGAACATCTACGAAAGACAGTAGAATATTATATAGACGATCTGGCAATATAAAGTAGAAACAAAGATGATCATCTTCGTGACCTAAAGACGATGTTTGATCTTATGAGAAAACACTAGTTTAAGATGAACCCTACTAAATATTTTATGGGGGTTTCTGGTGAAAAATTTCTTGGTTTTTTAGTCACCTCCCAAGAAATTCATCTTGATCCAGACAAAATTAAGGCAATTCAAGAAATGTCACCTCCTAAGAATCTTAAAGAACTAAGGGGACTTCAAGGCAAATTGGCGTACATCCGTAGATTTATATCAAATTTATCTGGGAGATGCCAACCATTCACAAGATTGATGAAGAAAGGATGTCATATATTTGGGATGACGAATGCCAAAAAACCTTCGAAGAAATTAAAGAATATCTTACTAAACCGTCTGTACTTGTAGCTGCAGTTTCAGGAATACCTTTCTTATTATATGTGAGAGCTATGGATCATTCTTTGGGAGCTTTGTTGGTGCAGAAGAATTAATTGGGTCATGAACAAATTATTTATTATCTCAGTAGAATGATGATTGGGGCTGAATATCTATATAATCCAGTAGAAAAAGAATGTTTAATTTTAGTGTTTGCTATCCAGAAAATGCGACACTATTTAGTTGGACAAACTATCCATATTATATCGAGAGTTAATCCCTTAAGAATATTAATGACTAAACCCGGGTCATTAAATTCGAGATTATCTAATTGGGCTATTTTGCTATCACAATATGATATGCATTTTATTCCGCAAAAATCAATCAAGAGACAGGCTATAACTGATTTCTTGGCCGAACACCCAATTCCAGCATCTTCGAAATTGTATGAAGAAATTCATGACGAACCAGTCGAAGGAAATTCAGTCATGAAAGAAGATATTTCATGAAAAGATACTGAAATGAATGCTGTTATGGAGGATGTATAACAGTTTTTCTTTGATGGTGCCTCCTGGATGGAATCCAAAGGAAAGATGGTAGAAAGAGTAGTAGTTGTCTTTGTCTCTCTTTATAACCACATTATCCCTCGAGCATACTTATTAATAAATTCATGTTCCAATAATATTGCTGAATATAATGCCCTAATGATTGGTTTAAAAATACCCAAACAACTGGAGGTAAAATATTTAGAAGTATATGGAGATTTCCAACTTGTCATAAATCAAGTTAAAGGAAAATATGAAGTTACAAATGAAGATCTTCTACCCTATTATCAAGCAATAATCAAGATTGCTGATAGTTTTGATGGTTTCTACATCAGTTATGTAAAGTGCCATTAGAATAGTTATGCAGATTCGCTGGCTTCCTTAGCTGCTACCTTAGCATTACACAAAAACGCTAAGAAACGAATTACAGTGGGAAGTAAAAAATTATTCTGTCTAAATAATGAACTTGAAGCAGAATTTCAAAATCAAAAAGCAAGTGAAGCATATGCTCTAGAGTCAAATCTCGAACTAAGAGACTGGCGATTTCCTTATAAGATTACGTTCTTTATGGAATATTCCAGAAGAAGTACGAGCAATTCAAAGAAAGGCTATTCAATTCTATTACAATGTTGAACTTCAGATATTATATAGAAAATCCTATAATGAAATTTTACTTCGTTGTCTTTCCAATAAAGAGACTCAGGAAGCACTCGAAGAAGCTCATGACGGCATCTGCGGAGCACATCAATCATGACCAAAACTTTGGGACAAATTTCGAAGAATGGGATATTATTGGCTCAAGATGATGATAGATGCGATCATCTATGCTAAGAAGTGTAGAGCCTGCCAAATACATGCAAACTTCATATATCAAACGTTGAAATATCTTCACTCAACGGCTACATTATGGCCATTCTACATTATGGCCATTTGAACAATGGGGAATGGATATTATTGGATCAATTTCTCCACCATCAACAAGAGGGCATCGGTTCATATTAGCTATAGCAGATTACTTTTCAAAGTGGGCTGAAGCTATTTCTCTAACTGAAGTGAAGTCATCTGATGTAATCAAATTCATTAAGTATCATGTGTTATATCGCTTCGGAGTGCCCAGGAAAATTATTCATGACAATGGACCTCAGTTTGTGAGTCAGTCATTCTCTATATTTTGCAATAAATATAGATACTATCCTGCAACCAATGGTTTGACAGAAACTTTCAACAAAACCATAGTAAAGCTCCTCAAGAAATTTGTTTCGTCCAATCAAAGAGAATGGGATGAAAAGTTTGGAGAATGTCTTTGGGCATATCGCACCACTGTCAGAACTCCTACTAATGCTACGCCATTTTCTTTGGTGTATGGGTCTAAAGCGGTTTTGCCACTGGAAATTCAAATTCCATCATTATTAGGCACAGATTTGCGTTAACAACCAAAATGATACAAGATGAACGACACCAACAACGACTTCTAGAGTTAGAAGCTATGGATAATAAGCGGATAGAAGCTCAACAAAGTATTGAACTTTATTAGGCACAGATTTTGAAAACCTTTAATAAAAAGGTCAGGTAGAGAACTTTCAAAAAGGGTGATCTGATCCTTTTAGTAAGGAAACCGATAATAACTAATCAGAAGTCCAAAGAAAAGTTCTAACCAAAATGGGAAGGGCCCTTTATTATTGATGTGGTTTACTCTAATGGCGCTTATCGGTGGCAAAACCAAATGGTGACAAAATGATGATAGCAATCAATGAAAATTTTTTGAAGAAATATTACTCTTAAAAAATTGTGGAGCACCAGCTGAATTATATGTCTTTGTAATTTGGCATGGGTAGCTTGATGCAAATAGCGAGTCAAACCCACTATAACTGGGGTTTCGCTAAAAAGATTCTCTACGACTTGTCCTATCTTTGATAAAGTGAAAATTTATGAATTTGGATCAATAAATTTGAATAGCGAATTTTCATACTCTGGCGAATCAAATTTTCTTTTCTTCCAAATTTGCTAAGTTAGAAATATCTCTGGCGAATCAAATTTTCCTTTCCTCTAAATTTGCTAAGTTAAAAATACCTATGGCGAATCAAATTTTTCTTTCCTCCAAATTTGTTAAGTTAAAAATACCATGGCAATTCAAAAACTGTTATACTATAAGTTACTAAATAGCGTAAATTTTAACTTGATCAGAAAAGTTAACAGCTACTTCTATCATGATTCAAGAAATTTATTCATTCGCAGCAAAATTCATCTTTTGGATTATTGAATAATGACTTTAATATCATCAAGTTAACAGTTACCTCTGATGATCAAGATCCAAATTATTCATCAAGTTAATAATTATCTCTGGTCGAATGACAAAAAATATATATATATCTTTATTCATTATCAAGTCAAAATTATAAAGAGTTCCTTGACATTGTACAATCAGTGGAAATGAATACAAATCATTGAGTCAAGAGAATATTAAATTTCTTTTCGTAAATATCTATAGGATGGCTTAAAGGCAAAAAGTTTGCTTCTGTAGCCTCCTCCTGCCAATGGTTAAGGACCTCCAAGTTGGTTCGCGCAGTCATGATCAATGTCATTAGTGACTTGATTAGTGCAAAACTGGATGTACCAAATGCATATTTCCAAGCGTACAATGTGAGGAATTGCTGAAATTCAGTACCACCTACAACTATTAAGCATCCTTAAATTAAGGATGCTAGGCAGGAAATAGAATAATGTCACAGACCTGAAATCTTTTCTCTCATGTAAAATACGTGAGACTGATTGGTATTCCAAAGATATTAGAAGCAATTACGAACCAATCAGGTATGTGTCATTGTTAAGGAGAATAACTACGGTTATCTCCTGTAATGAATCCATAATCCTGTTAGGAAATATAAAAGAAAATGCATGATTTTATGTTCATAACAAGAGAAACTTACCATAGTTAAGGAAAATGATTACAGTCATAAGGATCTTTCCAATGGAATACTCCTCCAACAAGTTGATAGCCCCAATCCATTATCTCAACTGAGGAAGAGGAAGAAAAACAGAGCTGCATGAAGAAATCAACTCTGAAAGAATTTCAAAAAGACAGAGAGATAAAAAAAAATCTCAAGTCAGAATGGCTCTCTGTGGGAAGAATCCAGCAGGACGAAAGTCTTGAATTGAAAATTTCCCTTGCACGTCAACAAATTGGCGCAAGAAGGTCTGGGCAACTGGTGTTTTTACCCAAGGGAATGTCTTGCTTAAAAGATCCTAGAACAACCCATAAAAATATTTTCAAGTAGAACGGGGAAAAACACATTGTGCATTGAATGCGCCAAGCAAAATGCCATCATGTGGCTTATTTAAATGCCAGTCCATTTTTCTGAAAATAGAAAGAGATTGGAAATACAAAAATAGGTAGGATCTCTCCATGTCAGGAAGAAATAAGTTTCGACCATTAATTTGACGGAGCCATTTATATTCTCTATCATCCAGGCAATCATCAAGGATTGAGAAATGATCGCCAAATAGAAAAGCAGGCTTGTTTAACAAAGTCCTATTTTTTTCTTCAAAAGGAGCAGTGGTCGTCAATTCTCACAATGTAGGGCGAGTAGGGTTTAGAACTCTACTTTTCCTTTCTCGACCACTGGACGCTGCGCAAGATGGAAAAACTTGGTCAAATCCGAAATCTTTCTTTCCACTATAGCCTCCTGAGTAACCAAAATAATGGTCTTTTGGCCAAGAGTTTAAGACATAATCGACTGCACAAAAAGAAAGATTAATCAAAACAAAGTCATGAAGAAAGAGATGCTTTCTAATGTAAGGTAAGAATATTACTTCCAATAAAGGGTTCTTGCTGAACCACAATAGAGCTAGAAGTTGCTTGAGAATTTTGGAAACCACTCGCAGAAGCACTAGAAGATCTCTTCGCCATCTTCTTCAGATTACTTTCAAGAAATCCTTGATTTGAAGAAAGTTGAAGGCTAAAGAAGCTTGAAAATGAAGAGTCTTGAAAACTTCGGAAAGAAATCTAGAGTTCAAATTTCTCAGATAAAATTTAAAACATACTTTACTTGACGAGGTTGAGATTTAATAGAGGATGATTTGACCGATGGAATTTTCGGATAGACGTGATCTCTGGTCCGAATCTTGTGAGTATCTTCTCATTTAATACAGCTCAGAGAACGTCTCATCTCTACGCCATAAAAAGTGATAACTTTCTGGATTTTCTGCAAAGAGAAAAACCACAATTCTAGTACAGAGTTGTGTCTTTTTCAAAAGGAAAACCACGATTCTAATACTGAGTCGTGTCTTATTCAAAAAGGGAAAACCGCGATTCTAATACGGAGTCGTGTCTTCTTCAAAAAGGGAAAACTGCGATTCTAATACAGAGTCGTGTCCTCTTCAAAAAGGAAAAACCGCGATTCTAATACAGAGTTGTGTCTTCCTCAAAAAGGAAAAACCGCGATTCTAATACAGAGTTGTGTCCTTTTCAAAAAGGAACAACCACGATTCTAATACAGAGTCATACTTTTCTCAAAAGTGTGAAGTCTGCAACTCTAATACAGAGTCTTATCCTTTTCAAAAGGTGTAGAAGTCCAAGATTCTAATACAGAGTCCTACTTCTCAAAATATGAAATCCATGAAGATGATATTCTTGCTCACTTATCCAAAGTATTCCAAAACACCTTTAAAACCATAGAGTCTTGAAAACTTTGGAGGGAGTTTTGTTGGCGAAATTTCCTACTAATGAGATCATCATCATGAAAGGAGAGATACATAAATGAAAAAAAGAATACTTTCGCGAGTCATGCTCTATTTTCTATAGAAACTGAAGCGCAAATTACTTTTCTCAGGTTCGCAAACATAATAACAGGGGTGGGCCCCATAAAAACTCATTATCTAGTATAAGAGCAGAGAACAAAGTCATTTGAATTGCAAATCTAAAAATTAAAATTCACGTTCCAAACTACAATCAATGGAGCCGCGAATCTAAGATTCAAGATCCGTGGTTACGATTAAATAGAGCCGTGAATTTAAGATTCGAGAATCGCATTCTAGCTACAACCAAATAGATTTGCAAATTTAAAGTTCAAGATTTGCATTCTGTCTACAATCAACGGAGCTACAAATCTAAAACTTGAGATTCGCGTTCCGCATTTCTAGAGGATTAAAGATGTCGGTTACAGACTCTGGAGATTTAATACAAATTCACTAAATTAAAAGGCGGGAAATTAACACTTAGATCATGGATGCCAACAATTAAATGGTTACATCAGCTTAAGAGCCTTTGAATCTCTATAAAAAGCCCAAATCAAGGCAGAAAAAAGGGACGGACAAAAAAATCGAAAATAGGAGATCAATACGATATAGAGAGTCCTCTTGTTGGTGGGAGTTAAAAATCTTTGCCAACTAAAAGAAATTGTGCGGAGTGTCAACGGAGAGCATGATCATCCTCCATAGCTACTATAGAACCCAGCCTTAAACAAAGAGGGAATCCATTTTCCTCATCTGCTGTAAATGGAAAACCATTAAAATTATAATATTCTATTGAAACATTCAATAAAGAAATCAATTTATAATTTTTATGGCGAACATGCACCCCGTAGGTGCACCCCTTTTCGACTCTTCTTTTTTTTTCTTTTCTTTCTTCCTTTCTATTATATATATATATATATATATATATATATATATATATATATATATATATATATATATATATATATATATATATATTGTGTCTACATAACCCCTCCAAAGTTTTCAAAATTTTGTTGATTTGTAACGAATTTCGTAACACTTTGGACTCATTTTTATTTTGGTTTTGCAGTTTTCATTGTGTTGTGCGATTTTTTATGGTATACTATGAACCATCTTTTAAAATCGCTATCTTCCACCAGTTTTGTTATTGTAGGTGTACTGTTGAACTTCTCCAATGTATTAGAGGTTGCTTCTAGTGAATTTTCATGATGCTGGCTATTGCACTTGTATTGCCCAGCCAGACTTTTGCTTGTAGCTTTACTTCAGAAAATTTGTTGTCTGCATGTAAAACTATTTTTGATGTCTTATTCAGAAGTTGAGGACATGACAGACAACATGTGATGAATTTGTTAGATAGAGACAATTATTAACGTATCTTATGGAAAATAAGCAGAGGTATCATGTTAACGTGCTCATTAGATGACAAGCAGAGGTATGATGTTAACGTGCTCATTAGATGACAAGTAGAGGTATGATGTTAATGTGTTCATTAGATGACAAGCAGAGGTATGATATTAACGTGCTCATTAGATGATAAGCATATGTATGATGTTAACGTGCTCATTAGAATCCTAACCATTTAGTAACATCTAGTATGACGGATTAGGAAAAGACAGAAGTGTCATTAAACATGTCTTATTATTCATTCTATTCAGAGGTTCAAGACTTGATAGTAATGAGCCGTTAAACAGAGATAGGGTTTAACATTATTAATCTACCCATTCAGTGACATCTATTATAACGGGATTTGAGTGAGGACGGAGGTATCATTAAACCTGTCTCAAAACTCTACCTATTTAGAAGATCTGGTCATGATAGGAATAAGCTGACTAAACAGAGGTGACAGTTAACGTACTTAGTCTTGGAATTTGATTATCAGAGATAATTGTTAACTTAATAGGGAGATAATTTTTGTCAGAAGTAAATTTTTTTTAACTTGACGATGTCATAAAAAAATAAGTTCATCAGAAGTTGTAATGTTAAACTTGATGAAGTGTGAGTTTTCTATTCTGCAGAGGTGAAAGTTTAACATGACAGGAGATTTGATCGAATTTGATCTCATAAAGATAATTTATTTGATTTTGTATTTTGGTGTCAGAGATATAATTTTAACGTGACAAATATTTTTGGAGAGTCACTGGCTCTACTGGATAAAAGTAATGAGAAAAGTCTTACTATCAGAGGTGAAATCTTAACGTGACAGGAGATTTAATTTCATTAGGATTTTTAGCAAAGCTCTAGCTATCAACTGATTTGGTTTGTCTTTACCAACTACTGTTTAAATTGGACTAGCCATGCTATTCTCCTCAGCATGATGAGATTGACGAGAATTTTATTTGGACTTGCATTCCAAATTTTTTCTCTTCTCTTTACTTTACCAGCTTTGAACAGTGATGTACCCATATAATCAGATAAGGATGCTGTTGTGACAGATTTGTCATGAAAATTTTAGCAAATTTTCAGCTATCAATGAGTTTAATTTGCCTTTACCAACTACCGTTTGAGTTGGGCTAGCCATACTATTCCACTCAGCATGGTAAGTTATCGAGGAATTTGTTTGGGCTTATATGCCAAATTTTTTCTCTTCCCTTTGCCTTAGCAGCTTAGCGCAATTTATGCTTTACTTCCAGCATGATGGGTTGGCGAGAAATTGGTTCTCTTTCCGTTACCTTGACGGTGTTGGATAGTTTATACTTTTACCCCCAACATGATAGGGTTGGCGAGAATTTATTCTCTTCCCGTTATCTTGACGGTGTTAGGCAATTCATGCTTTTACCCCCAACATGATGGGTTGGCGAGAAATTTATTCTCTTCCTATTACCTTAACGGTGTTGGGCAGTTCATACTTTTACCCCCAGCATTACAGGATTGATGAGAAATTTATTCTCTTTCCGTTATCTTGACGGTGTTGGGCAATTCATGCTTTTACCCCAGTATGATAGGGTTGGCGAGAAATTTATTCTCTGTCTATTATCCTGACAGTGTTGGGCAATTCATACTTTTACCCCTGTATGATAGAGTTGACAAAAAACTTATTCTCTTCTTGTTGCCTTGACGGCATTGGGCAATTCATGCTTTTACCCCTAGCATAATGGGTTATTGAGGACTTCGTTTGGGCTTACATACCAAACATTTCCTCTATCTTTAGTCATAGAGATGGGGGATTGCTTTCGTCTAATACTCTAGTTGGGGTGCAAAGTAACACCTTAGCAGCGAGCCAGCATTTCTTCGTTTGCTGGTTGAAAAAGAGGTCGAATGACTTTATTCCTTTAAGAATAATATTTCTTCAGAAATATTCTATTGATTGGCATCATCGTTGGCTAGTAGAAGCCCATTATTTTTTTTATCCAATCTCCTAATTTGGGTCCCGACTGGTGAACACCGCAGACTCCATCATGCGCTTATTTGAGCACTTCATGTGCTTCTTATCTTCGGGATACATCTAAATTTGATTGTACCAAAAGAACTCGTCCATGAAAGACATCCTTTCTAAACTGCAGGTATTATCGATCATGACATCCATTATTCAAAGCAAAAAATTTTTTTGGGGCAAGCCGCAATTAGATCTCGAATGTTAATACAAATTCGGATATTCTCATTCTTCTTGGGAATATGAACAGCATTTGCTACCCATTTAGGTTGTTGCTTTTTATGAAGTTTGATTGTATAAATTTTTTAACTTCATCCTTGATCAACTCCATTAGCTCTGGACGAAGTCTTCTTTGATGCTGCTCAACTGGTTTTGACATCTGGCTTGATATTTAACCGATGCAAAGCAACTTGATCTTGTGGGCTTGGGGTTGATTTCATCACCCATGTCACCCGTCTTGTCTTCGATAGGCAGTTCGACCTGTTCAAAGCGCATGCTGCATTTGGCATCAAGATGTTTGATTAACGCTTCGTCTTGAGGAAGAGTTAGGTCATCATTTTCATCTGGAGTCAGGTTGACATGCATCATACTCGTAGACAGCCCATTGGATAGTACCCCCAGACTGATGTCTGAGTCCCTATCAGAGTTTTCTGTGTTTTGGCAGATCCTATCCTTTATAACCAGAGTATCAGGTGTCGTGACATATCGCAACTCCCTACCAGTTTTGTGATAGTAATCTAATTCTTTTCCTATGGACATGAAGGAGCGAAGCATATTTTGACTCTCTTTGTCATGTGCAGTGCTCCCCATATGAGGGGGTGCGCGGGCAAGGACGCGTGCACAGTGCTTTGCAAGCATGCTCCATGTGCTCGCATAGCGCCCTTGCGGGTGCCATTGCAGATGCGTATACAGCACTTCATGACCGCGGGTGTTGTCACGCACCCAATATTTAAACTTGGCATTTAGATGAAGTCATACCTCCTTTTTTATATCATTCGAAATGATTTTGATTCGTAATGATAAAACTTATGGGCTTCCCGATCTTCATCTTCAGTATCATTGGATAGGACTGCATATGGTCGAACTCTTCCAAAGAGAATGAGTTTTATTTGATCGACCCATTGAGTAGAGATTTTGATATGTTGGTTAATATTGCCAAGCAGTGATAGATAACTGCGACCAATATCAATATGTCTGCATGATGTTCTTGTGATGCAGGACATGAATGTTCATCGATTCGATAGCTGTGTAGTAAGCCTTTGTCTTTCTTGAACTGGTTAAGGCTGAGCTTTCAGTGATTTAAATCTCAAGTTATTTGACCCTCAACGTGATAAGTTGGATGCGACAGGAAAAAGTTATGACCCCACTCAAGCAACTGAAGCATCAAGAGTTCCATCATGGATTCATTCGTAATTACATGATATTTTTTAAAAAAGAATGTGAGCATCATTCCTGTGATATAGATGCGATGGTCGTGAGCTTCACATGAAACTTTAGGTTTTCAGTAGGCTCAAATCTGACATCATCGTCACATAACTTCAATTTAGAGAGTTTCGAAGAGGAAGTCTCTTTCATGTATCTTATGGACTACATGACCTTGAATATAAGGCTTGTGCTTTTAGCCTTGGTTGCAACATGGATGCAACCCCGAAGATGAGCCCATGTGATGATTTGAACACATGAATATCAACTTCATTCTCTTGTGGAGTGAGACATACGAGTGTCATCACAAACCTTGAATGTCATCTGAGACATGCGAGTGTCATGACCAACCTCGCATGGGAGTTAAGGCATGTGAGTCTCATGCCAAGCCTCGTTAAGGAGCTAAGACATGTGAGTGTTATTTCGAACTCTGTACTGAGGCTGAGCTCTGTGTGAAACTTCAAGTTGCTTGAGTTGCACATCTTCATCTTCAAGATGGATATTTATCTCAGAATAAAGCTCCTATGGCTAGGTTAATTGCTATGTTGCAAGCCTCATAATGCTATGAGGAATTGGGGAAGCCTTGGGAACTTTGTAGATCCCATTCACCACCCCCAGTTGAATCAATTATTAATGCAGAGGAAAGATTCAACTTTTTTTTGGTGATTTGTTGTGCACGTATTAGGCTGAAGTGTCTTCAGAGACTGGGAGGAGAGCTATCTATTTTTTTATTTTTGAATCATCCAGATATTGTTGCAGTTCACCATATTGGCTATTACTTGGATAATGGATATAGCCTCATATGGCGGAACCGAATCCAGTATTGCTTTGGAGGATTTTGTTCACTTTCCTTATACATGGGGGCTTCTTTAGAATTGCATTTTGAAACTGAGTCTGACCAAACATTGCATGTTGATTTTGTAAAAAATATGAGCCATCTTGAAATACGGACACAGACCCTATCCCTTGGGTGGATCGTGCGAAAGTAAGAGCCTTCCTGAAACATCGGCCCTACCCCTTGGGTGGGCCATTCTAAATTCTTCCAATTGCAGGATACGAGAATCATGTACTGAGTGATTTATACAAAGCTGAGCCCTATGTCTGCTTCAATTCACATGAGCTTAGTCTCTCATCTGATTTGGTCAAGATTGGCCTGAGCCTTATGCATGATCTAATTAATACCAGGCTGGACCTTGCATCTGACTGCTTGAGCCTCATAACCAATGTGGGCTTCAAAATTTATAAGTTTTCTTTGACGATCTCGAGTCCGCTGTTGGGTTTAGCTTAAGTTTGAGCTTGATCCAATTTCTGTCGCTGAACAGTGAAGGTATCATCATGCACCATGAGTTTTAAATTCTTACCTGAGAAAATTTGATTGGATTTATCTTCAATTGATATGTATTCTGAACACATTTTCTGATATCGAAGATAATTGTTCCGTGATAAAACATCTTTCTCTTCTTCGGATGTATTTGGATTTGTGTATAATATTCGAGTTTGATGTTTTGACCAATTTTTTTGGAATCCTCTTGAGTGTTGGATAAATATAACTAATCTAATATAGTTAAATATGCCCATTTGACGAGTTACACGGGAAAAAATTAGAGAGATCTGTGCGCGGGGAAAGATTAATGTGCGGACAAATCCGCGTGCGTTATGGAGAGATCCTTTTTTTTTGTTCGGCACTCCGCGGGTTGCAACCCACGGGTGCATCTCGCGGGTGTACCCCGCGGGTTGCACCCTTGAGTGCATCCCACTGGTACACCCCACGAGTTGCATCCTGCGAGTGCAGCCCCACGGTTGCAATCCTGCGGGTGGCACCCCACGCAACGCACCGTTATCTTTTTTTTTACAGACAATGACATCTTGTCTTTTGTTATGGGCGATGACACCTTGTTAGTTTTAGTGGGCGATGACGCCTCACCATTTTTTACAAGCAATGATGCCATGTCAGTTTTTTGTGGGCAATGACGCCTCACTTGTTTTGACAAGCGATGATACCTTGTCAATTTTGGTGGGCGATGATACCTCACCTTTCTTGATCGTTACCCGACGATGACGCCTAGGCTACGAATCAGAAGAGTTTGAATAGAGGAATTCTTCACACCTTTATTGGTCAACTTCGATGACTAAGATTTTAACCACCGATCTGATGGATTTTCAGTCAGACTGCGGCACCAATTTCTCTATTGTGAACAGAGAGGCTCCCACTGTGGTCGCCAATTCTTTTATGCCCGAAAAATCAAATCTTCCTTACATTATCAATTTTGATTTTGAATACAGCAATAAAAGAAAATTTACAAAATTAAATCTGAGATTACAAGAATAGAGAATGATTAATTTCGATTCCCTTTTTAATTTTGTGTGGGTCTGATAGCGGTGGAGCCTCACTGATACACTCCGTTGACGGTCCAATCTGGATTAGAAAGAAGACGGTTGCTCTCTTAAAAACTCTGCTCTAAAGATTCCAAAAGAAAACATTTTTTCCTTTCTCTGGACTTTTTCTCTCCTCTCTCAAAAAATCCCCCTTTTTAAACTGGACTCTGCCCTCTTTTTTATATATTGAGGGGTAACTGCTCGGATAAAATATGAGCCAAATCTTGTAACAGAAATACCGAGATCGGGGGTATCTGTTTCTTGAAAATCCAAACCAAATTATGTAACCCAAACACCAAGATGGCGTAACCCTGCACCCGCGGATTGTACCCGTGAGTGCACCCGCGGGGTGTTCCCACGAGTGACACCTGCGGGTGCACCCCTTTTCAACTCTTCTTCTTTTTTTTCTTATATATATCTATATATATATATATATATATATATATATATATATATATATATATATATATATATATATATATATATATATATATATATATATATGTGTCTTTAACTTCTACTTCTATACCATCTTCTTCACTCGGTTTGAGGCCCTGCGAAGCACCAATACCTCCACCGAGTATCGTCCAGACGCCTCCATTGAAAGCCAGCATATGGGATCTTCTAGCCTTCACAACAATAATTGCTACTCCTCCTTTTGAACCCCCTACTCCTTCTGCATCTTCATCCTTACGGGGCAGAGTTAGCTATAATTATCTGAAGAGGATTACTTTCACATTTTATGATACAGCACAAGATTGTATTGATGAGGTCTTGAGGGACAGTCTAACTCCCTTGGAGCCCATTAGAGATGTATTGGCCAGTTCTTATGCATCCATTAGTTACATTGTGGGGCACGAGGCAGCCGCTCCTTTTGAATGGTATGTCAAGGCTTTCATGCATTCAACAAGTGTTTGGAGATGTATTCAAAGAGCGCTTGACGCGAGAATTTCAGCAGCGAAGGGAGGAGCTAGCAAGACAACTAGATTCAATCATTCAGTCTTTGGAGGATGTTCAACGAACTCAACAACTTGCTGATAGGAAAGTCTGAGTGAAGGTTTTGGAGATTGTCATTCTCAATCGTAGGATCACATACTCGCGCCAAATTTTGGAAGAGATTTTGAAGGAGATTGAAGAGCAAGAGACCCGACTGGACACTGTGAAGGCTAGTAGAGAGGAGGCACTAGTTCATCTTGATGAATCCAATGAAACTTGTCAAAAGATTCTGGAAGAAAGGAGGGTTATCCAAGCCCGCAAAGATAGTCTTCCTTCTGGATCCCCCGAGAAGATAGAGAACCTAGCAAAGATCAAGGCTACTGTTGAAGCAAAAGTGAACAAGAAGGTTTTTGAAGAGCACTTGAAGACTTTCAAACAGAAGCCTCAATAAAATTTCAATTGGCTCCCTATTCTATTGTTATTTTTTTTGTTATTATGGTTTTGAAGATACTTCGTTTCATTGTCGTTGTTGCGTCATGAGTTTAGGTTAACCTGGGATAGATAAAATTGGATGTCATGTCATCAATTTAGTTTAACTTGTGATAGATAAAATTGGACTTCTTTTTAGCAAACTAATTTTAGTTGAATGAACGTTTAATGTTGAACTAGAGCTTGCTATGTTGGCCACAGATTTTATGTTGAACTTATCATTCGACATTGTATTTTTATCATAGATTTCATGTTGAACTTAATCTTTATGGATTTTTCATTTGTTAAAAATATTTCTTTATTATGATCTATCTATGAAAAATCCCATGTAACGATAAAAGCACATTCCCAAACTTTTAACGAGCTTTAATTACAGGCTATTATTACTTTAATTTTTTCGTAGTGCATGTAGAGTCCTTTAGAAGTATGATATTGAACTTAAAGGAATTAGCTAGTCTTCTTTTTTTTAGCAGGAGGTTTAACGTTAATTTAATAAGTTTTGTGGATTTAATTTTACAAGGGATAATTTTTGTTATTTGTTTTGTCGAAGCACCTATCGTGGAAGAAGTTTTGAAAAAATTATTGTGCTTGTGCTCAGAGATGCAATATAAACACAATTTTTGACCAATTGATAGACACTTCATTCTTGTTTAATTTGTACATTGATATATTCAGATGCTTTGTCAAATGAAATTTGCATGTGATATACTGTTATGGAGTTTTTAGCAAATCCCCAGTTATGAACGGATTTGATTTGTCTTTACCAACTACCGTTTGAGTTGGATTATCTACGCCATTTCTCTCGACGTGATAAGTTAGCGAGTATTTATTTTGGGCTTAAAGGCCAAAATTTCTCTCTATTCACTGTCTTAGAGGCTCTAGACTCATTTTAACTCTTTTTCTTTTTTTAATAATAATTTAACTTCTGGTGGGTCTAACCCATTGGCGGGGCTAGCTTGTTGGTGAAGGATCGGATCTTTTGTAGAAGGATCAGATCTTTTGCAGAATTCAAACTGTCAGACGTCGCTTCATTCTTTGGGGCAGCGTTGCGCCGAAATTCCAGCCTGGTAATGATTTAACATTAATGGCATATTTTCGTTGGTCGTGCCCAAAAGGCTCGGCCTTAGGGCTTCTAGATCCTCCTTTTTGTGGGTCTAAATATCCCTGGGGTGATCTGGACACTTCCAATATCAAACTTTTCTCCACCTTCAAAAGCTTTTGGCCTCTCTTGCTGCTCAAAGTAAAAGATTCTGACTGGCCTTACCGTTTCTGCGAAGAAGTGGTTCCATCTCTATGGACCCTCCGACTGATGATGAAGGGGATGGAACTTTCAACTCTGGATCACGTTACACAGTTGCACTACTGAAGTAAGGCTTCCTTTGCTTCTCTTTTTTTTTACATCTCTTTTATTTATATCCATTCCGATGTTCGTACGCTCTTAGCTTTGCAATGCAACTCCAGCCTTTAGAATGTCAGGAAGTGACGAGTTCTTTTCTAATGTGAAGGCCAACAAATAGTACCGACATGGCGTGGTCTAACAAAAGGATCACCTTTCTGTTCCAATTTCCACGCTTATGGCAGTACTATTGGTTGGTAGCTGCAACCTTTCCGCTAACAAGTCCTCTAGCTGCATTGGGCCACAAAGGACACAATGGTTTTCAAATGCCATTGCATCTCAGCTGGGACTCCTATTGCCAGAGTTCTATGGACTTTCAAAGGCCATGGCATCCTTATGGGCTTTTCGAATGCCATGGCATCCTTTTAGATGGCCTTTACCTTGCCCACCACCGGGAGTCGAGTATTTTGGAGCGTGCGCTGAGGCTCTCCCAGGAACAACTCATCCGAGGAAGTGGTTTGCCTTTTCAAGTTTATGTTGTAGACCTCACTGAATCTACAGTCTATTTGAACATTATGAATCTTATTTTTTCTTGTACAACTTGTGTCAAACCAGTAGAATTACATATTCATTGTAATGCTTTAAACACATGAATTTATTGTAATGCTCAAAGCAACTATTGTAATTTGAATTTTGAATGTAATGCTTGCATATAAAAGATCAGTAAAAGAATTTTATTCATATACATTTGGTGTAATCTTCTCTCTCTTTTTTTAGTTATTCAGTAATGGAATGTTGATTTACAAGGGCAAACTGATACAGTTAAATTTTTATTCAGTACTAGGTTGTTGGGGTAATGCCTCGTAGCTCACAACCAAACAAGTTTAAAAAAAATTATCACTACCCTCGATCGAAGATTTCTAAGGATAATACTTTTTGAGAAATTTTTCATTAATGGGCACCATTATAAGACCGTTGTAGTAAACAGATCCTATCACGAATGGTCATTCCCACTTTCGTTGAAATTTCCCTTTGGATTTGTGGGTGATGATCATAGGGCATCATGTTGCCGAGACTAAGTCCCGTTGTTTAAATACCCATTCTTTAGCTTTTTTGTTAAAAGCTTTGGAGATCTTGGCTTGGTAAAGTTTAATACTTGTTGAGCTTGAAGCCTCTTTTCATCTACTGCTTCCAACTCCCAAAGGCGTAACTTGTAGTTATCTTCAATAGTCATTTCTAATGCCAAGGCAGCGTGAAGCGATGGTAGTTGAATTTCCAAGGGTAAGACTGCTTCATAGCCATACACCAAAGAGAATGGAGTTGCTTTCATGGGAGTTCATATAGTTGTGCGATATGCCCATATGCATTCACCAAGTTTTTCATGCCAATCTCATTTATTTTCTGAATTAGTTTCTTAAATATTTTGATAATTGTCTTATTGAATGCCTCTGCTAGACCATTTGCAGCAGGACTGTAAGCCGTCGATGTGACGCTTTTGATTTTGAATTTATCGCGTAACTTCTAAAATACTTGGCTTACAAATTTGAGTCCGTTATCGTGGACTACCCTTTGTGGCACACCAAATCGATAAATAACGTGGTGTTTTATGAATTTAACCATCTCAGAGGTTTTTACTTCTTTCAATGTTATTGCTTCTGATCATTTAGAGAAGTAATCAGTGATCGCGATGATATATTGATGACCTTTTGAAGAAGGAGGGGGGATATGTCCAACTAAATCAATACCCCACTATTCGTCGCAAAAGTTCCTTCGCTTCCTCCCATTGAACACATCTTAGATTACAACGGAAGTGAACAAGATATAAAAACAGAACAAACGAGAGGATTTTATATGTTTAATCTCTCTCTTTTACAATAGTTTGTGGGATCTGTGGCGATGGGATCTGTCAAACAGCTCCTTTGGACGATCGGTACGTTGAAATCTTCTCTTTTAAAGATATCGGCCGAATATAGACGATCTTCTCTGGTTTTGATTTGTTCAAGGCTCTCTCGCGTAACTCGAACTTCTCAAGAACTCCAGAAAGAAGATGGTAATTTTCTCTGATCTTCACGAACTCAAGGCTCTGTGTGTAACTTGAATTCTCCAAGATTTCAGAAGATGATCAGCAAAGACTTCAAGGCTCTCTCGCGTACTTGAATTGCCAAAGGATCGATAGGAGACTTTCGATGCAAAAAAGAAGACCCCTAGGGTTTCACCAGGAAGGTATTTATAGCCCCAGGTTAATGCAAGAGTTTCTATCTAAATAGAACTCGCATTCATCAAGGATTCCAATCAAATATCTTAGTTTTGATGGAATTCTGATTAGACTTGATTCGGGTATTTGGATAAGCCCAAAATCATAATCTCAATCAATTTGAGATTCTGGTTATCTGCTTATGCGGAGCTTTAATCGCATCAAAACGCGACGCTAAATAACCAAAACGCGGAGCTAACGCGGAGCTATTGATCATCTCCGCGTTTGACTCAAACGCGAGGCTAATACAAGCCAAACTGCGGAATCAACGCGGAGCTATTAAACATCTCCGCATTTTATTCAAACGCAGAGTTAATGTAACCAAACGCGGGGCTATTGAATTAGCTCCGCGTTCTGTTGTGGAAAATCCTTTTAACTTAAAAATTTTCACTGCCAACAGAACCCCCTTCAAAGTTTTCAAAATGGCTTAGACTTCAGCAGATTTTGAAATACTTTGGATATCTAAACTGAAACGCGGAGTTAGAATACCAAGTCTATCTCGCGTTATGCTCACTTACGCGGAGCTAATCAGCTTCACTTCGTCTTCAGTGAAATGAGTAATTATGTCATTAATTATCCTGAGTTTCCACGCCGAATACCAAGCGACGGAAATTCTATTTAAATAGAGCTCCCGGCTCATCTTCTTCTTCATCCGGAGATTTTAGAAGAGCTCTCAACTCCTGCAACCGAGTGAGCGATGTCAATGAGCGATCTTCAATTGATCTCCCTTTAACTCTTCATAGATTTTCATCAATAGGATGTCTCTCCTGAGGAGTTTGGCTTTTCGCAAGTTGGCCGGCGTTAATGGCAGCAGCCGTGAAGGTAGACGCGACGGCGAACCAGTCTATGCAGCGTCTTCCGAAGGTAAAAACCTCATCTTCTGGTTTTCTAAGAACCATTCTGAGATATTTTGGCTTGATTTTAATCAAGACGATTACTTTGTCTTGTCGGCGAGATCGCCGTTTTATTGTGTCGCCCCTGCGCTTGAAACGCGGGGTTTTACTAGTAGTCTCAATGAATCCGCGAGGCTATCTTTGATTAGCAGTCGCGATGAATTGCGAGGCTATCTTTGATTAGCAGTCGCGATGAATTGCGAGGCTATCTTTGATTAGCAGTCGTTATGAATTGCGAGGTTATCTTTGATTAGCAGTCGCGATGAATTGCGAGGCTATCTTTGATTAGCAGTCGCTATGAATTGCGAGGCTATCCTTGATTAGCAGTCGCTATGAATTGCGAGGCTATCCTTGATTAGCAGTCGCGATGAATTGCGAGGCTATCTTTGATTAGCAGTCGCTATGAATTGCGAGGCTATCCTTGATTAGCAGTCGCTATGAATTGCGAGACTATCCTTGATTAGCAGTCGCGATGAATTGCGAGGCTATCTTTGATTAGCAGTCGCTATGAATTGCGAGGCTATCTTTGATTAGCAGTCGCTATGAATTGCGAGGCTATCTTTGATTAGCAGTCGCTATGAATTGCGAGGCTATCTTTGATTAGCAGTCACGATGAATTGCGAGGCTATCTTTGATTAGCAGTTGCTATGAATTGCGAGGCTATTTTTAATTAGCAGTCGCGATGAATTGCGAGGCTATCTTTGATTAGCAGTCGCTATGAATTTGAAAGAGAAGGAAAGAGCAGAAAGAAATCTTGTCCCCCTTTACGCGAAGTTATCGCATCATCCTCTGCGTTTAAAGCGCGAGGCTATTTCTTCAACTGTGCGCGGAGTTAGCTTAGCTCCGCGTTTTCACTCTTTTGGAAACTCTGTTCCTTTTGCAGTAAGTTCAATCCTTTCTGAAGAGGAATGTATGTGGGTCCATCGATCTTCATCAGCAGAAGTGACTCTAAGGAAGTCAGAAGCATATGCATTACAACATAGTTGCAGGTTTCAAGCTCTGGCTCCGAGAGATAAACTCCTGAAGGGGCTGTAAATAAGGAGCTGCAGCACTTGCAGTGCAAAATTGCAGCACTTGCAGTTCAGAATTGCGCTTCAGTGCAGCACTCTCCTTTCCTCTCGTGCTTCATTTCGGATGACAGATCCTAATTGACATTTGCAGAAGAGATCTTTTGCATGTGAACCAGGGAACTGAGCTTCAACACCCAGTAGAGAAATCTTGAATTTCTTTTGCATGTGAACCAGGGAACTGAGCTTCAACACCCCGTAGAGAAGTCTTACTGTTTGATTATTGACAAGTTGATCATGTAAAAACTTTTAGGAGAGCTATAACTCCCTCTTTGTAATCTCTTCTTTCTTTTATAAATAAAGGTAAATTATTTTCCTCTCTATCTGTCAGCTTCAATAAACTTGTTGCTCAACAAATAGATGGTCAATAATTTTGGTAAAATAGTCTAAGGCACTTCTGCGTAACTTAGACTGATAATACCCAAATGATCGGATAAAGATCGCCTTAACTTAGATGGAAGCGCCTAATTGCACTCGTCAAAAATCTAAGTTTTTCCATAAAAACGCGAAGCTAAGGCATAGGCTATCCTCGCGTTTTGTATAGTTGCGCGGAGTTAAACAACTTCGCATTTTCCATCATCTCGCGAGGCTAATAGCTTCGCGTGTTGGAGAGTAACTGACCAGTCACTTTCTCCGAAATTCGCGCCGAATTCCAAGAGGCGGTTCCTTTCATTTAAAAGAAATCTCTATTTCTTATCCTTCTCACTCTATTTGAGAATTTTTCAGAAACTTAGAGATTCAGGCGATCAGAGTTCAGACGACCCGATCTTCTTCCGACCGAGTTTCTCCAGATTTTCAGTCGATTTTTCTCAGCAATGGCACCCAAAACTCGTGCTACTTCTCGAGCGGCTCCATCATCGGCGACTGGCGCAAGCAGTGGTGGCGGCGGCCAAGGCAGCGACGCGCCAGCCCACATTTCGCCTATCGGGGGTAAGAATCCTTCCATCGAGACTCTTTAGAATATTTCTAGAGTGATTTGGCTAATTTAACTGATCAATCAACTCTTTTACCGGCGAGATCGCCGTACTCCTGCCGTAAGGCTTGGAGAAGAAGAAAAGTCTCTGACTTTCTTCTTACGCGAAGTTATCGCGTCATCCTCGCGTTTTGAAGTGCGAGGCTATTTTGAGTAGCAGTCGCGCTGAAAACGCGAGGCTATTTCAAGTAGCAGTCGCGCTAAAAACGCGAGGTTATTTCTGCGCGGTCTAATCTTTAGCTTCGCGCGGCGCTATTCTTAACTTCGCGTGTTCTAATTTTTAGCTTCGCGCGTCCATACTTAGAGAAATTTTCTGCCCTAGAGAAACTTCTCTCATTCTGCTTTCTTTTTGCAGTAGGATATTCGATGGAATCTCTTCCCCACAAGAACTACTTCGGCTTTGCTGTGGGTTCTGATCCCTCGGGCCAATTCCGTTTCACTACCATCCTGCCCTCATACAAGCCAGACCCGAAGGAACGCAAGGAGAAGCTGATCAAGTACCACCCCACTACTGCGCGAGAAATCATAACTGACGCGGCTTTTGAAGATGTGAACAGAAAGGCGATGGAGAAACCCGCCTTCCTCTTTGGAGACCAGATGGATCAATCAGATGAGATCCTTTCTGAAGGGGAACTTGTTTGGCTATATAACTCAGGCGAAATGTTGATGTTTTTGCCTAGAATGGATCGTAGCTATCCTCTGATCTATCTTCAGAGGCTAGCGACGCCTTGAGAATTAAAGTGGGGACTGACTCAAGAGCAAGATAGCGTCCCAACAGGCAAATTTGGTGCAAAAGGGGTTTATAAGATGGTTCCCCCAGATGCATTACTGGCTTGCTTCCATGCCGATTTGGCAAGGAGCTTCCAGTGGGAGAAGTCCCATCTCGTGCCCGAACTTTCTTAAGTGAGTTCTTGGCGAAGGATGGTCAGTACCCGGCTAGCGACTTCAGGATGCCTGGCTGGGTTCATTCTTCTAACAATATGTGGTGGGCACGCCTTGTTCAGTACATGCTGGATTCCCACGAGCCCATTTTAAAGGATATTGGCTTGTATAAAGCCATCAGGAATGTCCAATTCGGATTTTTCCAGAGTGCTTATCACTTTTACTGCCTTTTGGAGATGTATAACCCTGAAACCTGTACTTTCTTTACTCCAGTGGGTGAGCTAGGGTTCGCTCTCCACGAGATGTTTGAGGTTTCTGGGCTCTCGATGGGCGAAGTCCCTTACGAGGAGTATATCCCTACCACCGATGAGTTGAACATGCTATTGGCGAGGGACGAGCGCATCCATGCCACATATTGGGAGATGATGTGTCATTATCATATTTGCGCTGACTTGACGGGTGCGCGTAATCACAGTATTGGCCACAAGAAGTGGGCCGAATATCTCTTTACCAACTTAAATTCTAAGGATAGCTCGGCCATTATCCATGGTCATCCACCCATCTATGGCTCAGAGATTGATCACCGTATTGCTAAGGGCCGTCATCTATTATATTATACCACTGAATCCAATGAGAATGGATACGGTCCCGGTACTTCATTTAAGAGCTATCACTATCAAGCCCAATTTTCGATCTCCAACAGAGGTCTCATTGCCGGGTTTTTGATGCTGTGGCTCAAAAGATGCGTCGTGCCGTCGTTGCCCAAGGAAGCAATTGCAGTGACCGTGGTATATCCAGCGGTTCTTTTTGCATACGGCCGACCCCTTGGACTCCTCCCCGCCATGGTATGAAATTTGCAATATGGACTAAGGGTGCTCTGTCGTGATTTCCTCCCTACTATTAAAGTCAAGGGGAAAGGAAAGGGCAAGTCGAAGGAGACTGCCCAGCCGAAAACTCCAAACCCTTGGGTGGAGATGCCCTACACCTATTTGATGGCGTGGCCCGTCTTGCACTGTCCCTCCTTAATGAGTGCACCAGAGCGTCGTTCAGGCGAAAAGTGCTTCCTTGTAGAACTGTATGAACGTTCTTCATGGAGGCAGAATTATATGTTCCAGATTCGGTAGACTCTTCGTAGCTTTCAGAATTACGAGATCTTCCGGTGTTTTCCTGACTTTCCCGGCGGAGGATATGGGACAAGGCTGAAAGATGCCGTGGGAGCAGATAAGTTCACTACTTTATCTGCAGGAGCGTTCTGGTGGCTTCTCAACATCCGTCCCGGACACTTGGTGTATCATCAAGATCTCCAGTGTCAGATTGAGCCATATACTTCGAGTCGCTTTGCTCGCCAGTTTGGATATTCTCAACTTTATGTGGGCAATCCAAATAAAGATTTCGCTTACGAGGGGAATTTATACGAAGGCGCTCGTGGCTGGTTCCATTTTGCAGCTGGCGGGACCGAGGCTGAATTCTCCTTGCCCCAGAAGGTGCCAGAATTGGCCATGACCCTCAGTTCCTGCAATTGATTCAACATTGCGAATGCTGACGTGCCCGGCTTCTCTCTCAATCGCAGTTGTTGCAAAGAGATTGAAGCCCTCTATATTAGCCGCCAGGGTGCTTCTAGGGTAAGGATAAAAGGAATGGAAGAATTCCTTGGCGCTGCGGCTGAGCCTTCGGATGTCAGCGAATCAGACGATGATGCCGGTGATGATGACGACAATACTGGTGCTGGTGGAGTTCCTCAGCCTGTTGTCAGTCGTTCCCTGAGTCCAACTCTCAAACGCCGCGGCGCTTTAAAGAAAAGGCCGGGTAAGAAGCAAAAACTGGCACAGAAAACTTTGATAGCCCCTCAAGAAGTGGCTATCAAACTTGCTTCCGACTTGTTGGCTTCAGCTGTACCCCCAGCGTTGGCAAGGGAGGATGAACCTTCTAAAGCTCTAAGTGTTGCTGTGGTTTCGGCTCTTTCGGCCGTAGAGCCTGTGACAGAACCTGGGGCACAACTACCGGGTAGCGAGATGGGTACATTGCTGGAAACGACAATGGCTCTCCCTTCAAGTCCGACAACTGGACTTGTATCGCCTGGTTTGGCCTTTAGCATTTTATCTTTTGCCCGTTATTATTTTAACGTAACACTGCTTTTCTGGTCTTCTGAAATGCAGGTGATCAACTTCTCTCGCCAATGCACTCGACTACCCAAGTAGAGTCTGACGATAGAATGGACCATTCTGGCTCTGTTGGTTATGTGGGTAGCTCTGCTGGTGAGTTTGCGGCTGATTATTCCACATCGGCTCCTGCCTCTGTTTCCTCTTCAATTCCCCCAATTGACGAATTGGGAAGTGACGAAAGAACAGAAGTCATTATCGCAGCTGCTGCTAAGGAGGCCACACCGTCTCCTAGTATGCCATCTCCAACACCAGTTTGCTCCACTGAGACATTTTCCATGGTCGTTGGCGTGCCTTCTCAGTCAGCGATTTTAACGTCGTCTGTTGTCGTGGCTGCTGAGATACCTGTAACTCTTCCTACTTCAAGCCTTCCAGCAGGGGAGGAGAATAATTTGAAATTCTCGTTCGAAGATGCTTCTCCCACCGGACGAGCTTCAGGCGAAGTGATCCCATCTTCTCTTCCTGTTGGTGGGGGTACCCAAGTGATCTGTACTGACGGTACTTCGTCTGGGGTCTCCAGCTCTTTCAGATCTGCACTGGCTCTACTGGTCCCCCATATTATGAATTTAATGCAGGGACGGGCTTCTTCTTCTCCAATTCCAGTAACTACTGCTCCCTTGCTCACGACACCTCTTTTGGCATTACCTACTTTGCCTACCGACACTGCAAATCCTCTTGAAAGACTTTTTGGCTTCACTGTCGAGGATTTTATGCATTTGTTAAGAAGATGTGTCGAGATGGTTCTTGCTGGCCATGATTTCTTCAACTTCGCACGTCCACTATTACTCCGCTATTTAGGAAATATCGAAGAATTCGGTGGACAAGATCGAGCAGCTCCATACCGGGCCCGCCTTACAGCCTTAGAAGAGCAGGTGACCACGCTACACATACTCCGTCAGGCGGATGTGGAGGCGATCACTGAGATAGAGCTGGCGCGGCTTCGAGTAGAATCCTTATCTCAAAGAAATATTTTAAGGCAGCAGGAGGAGAGATGGTCTCAGGAGCTGACAGAGCTCCAGGCCAGTCGGAAATCCGTTCTTGGCGACCTGCAGAGGGTAAACTTCGGAATTGAGGAAAGTCAGACGGCCATCTTTAAGCCCAGGAGACGATTGCGAGAGCTCGGGCCACCTTGATAGAAAATGAACTCCGATTAGGAGAATCTGTCAAGAAACGGGAGATGTTGCTTGTCCAGCAGGAGCTGATTCAGCAGGAAGAGATGGCCAGGAATCGTGCCATAGAAGAATCTCGTCAGCAACAACTTACAATAAGTGATGATGAGTTGCGTAGGCAAGCTCAGAAAACCATGGAGGCTTCTCATCGTAGAAATTTGGACGAGACAATAAACCAATTGAGACTTCTGGGAGGCCAATAGTTTCATCTCTCTTTACACTTTTATCTTCCTTGTAATAAGAACTTCGTAAACAGGAGAGAGATAACTTTACGATGTTTCTTTGAAATTCTTTTTGTATCTTTACCTTTTTAATAAAGATGATTCTTTTGACTCTTTTATTTGCCGGCTTCAAAACAGATTTGCTTGCCTAACAAATAACCTGTCATCAAAACGATTTATCTCGGTATCGTTTATGCTCGATTTCTTGAACCGAAATAACAATTAAAGTTTAATATGGGATTTTTAGCAAACCCCCAGCTATTAACGGATTTGATTAGCCTTTACCAACTACCGTTTGAGTTGGGCTAGCCATGTTATTTTCCTCAACATGGTGAGTTGTCGAGGACTACGTTTGGGCTTAAATGCCAAATTTTTCCTCTTCCCTTTACTTTATCGGTATTGGGCGATTCATACTTTCACCCCAGCATGATGGGTTGGCAAGAAACTTGTTCTCTTCCCATTGCCTAGTCGGCGTTGGGCAATTCATACTTTTACCCCAGCATGATGGGTTGGCGAGAAACTTATTCTCTTCCCATTGCCTAGTTGGTGTTGGGCAATTCATACTTTTACCCCATCATGATGGGTTGGCGAGAAACTTGTTCTCTTCCCATTGCCTAATTGGCGTTGGGCAATTCATACTTTTACCCCAGCATGATGGGTTGGCGAGAAACTTGTTCTCTTCCCATTGCCTAGTTGGCGTTGGGCAATTCATACTTTTACCCCAGCATGATGGGTTGGCGAGAAACTTATTCTCTTCCCATTGCCTAGTTGGCATTGGGCAATTCATACTTTTACCCCAGCATGATGGGTTGGCGAGAAACTTGTTCTCTTCCCATTGCCTAATTGGCGTTGGGCAATTCATACTTTTACCCCAGCATAATGGGTTGGCGAGAAACTTGTTCTCTTCACATTGCCTAGTTGGCGTTGGGCAATTCATACTTTTACCCCAGCATGATGGGTTGGCGAGAAACTTGTTCTCTTCCCATTGCCTAGTTGGCGTTGGGCAATTCATACTTTTACCCCAGCATGATGGGTTGGCGAGAAACTTGTTCTCTTCCCATTGCCTAGTTGGCGTTGGGCAATTCATACTTTTACCCCAGCATGATGGGTTGGCGAGAAACTTGTTCTCTTCCCATTGCCTAGTTGGCGTTGGGCAATTCATACTTTTTAGGTCAGAGGCGCTTAATTACACATGCCTAAAATAAGATTGGGGGCTGTTCAAACTTGAGAACTAAGCACACCATGTTTTGGGTCAGAGGTGCGAAACTGCGCATGCCCAAGAAAAGACTGATGGTGGTTCAAACTTGAGAACCAAACTGGAGGCGGTTCAAGGCTCTCTCGCGTAACTTGAACTGGGTACTCCAAACACACCAGGGTTTAGGTCAGAGGCGCACAATGCGCATGCCTAAGAAAAGACTGGAGGTGGTTCAAACTTGAGAACCAAACGCACCAGGTTTAGGTCAGAGGCGCACAATGCGCATGCCTAAGAAAAGACTGGAGGTGGTTCAAACTTGAGAACCAAACGCACCAGGTTTAGGTCAGAGGCGCACAATGCGCATGCCTAAGAAAAAGACTGATGGTGGTTCAAACTTGAGAACCAAACACGTCAGGTTTAGGTCAGAGGCGCACAATGCGCATGCCTAAGAAAAGAAGACGCGTTTCTCCGGGGTTACTAAGAATAGTATTTCTTTAGAAATTTGCCATTGATTGGCATCATCATCCTGTCGTCGTCTTGATTCATTAAGCGATAGGCTCCACTGGAGTATACTGTCTCCACAACGAACGGTCCTTCCCACTTGGGTTCAAATTTACCCTTAGTCTTGTGGGTTAGCACCATTGGCCTTTTAACAGCCAGAACCAAGTCTCCTTGTTTAAAGGTCCTTGGTTTAACATTCTTATTGAACGTTTGAGATATTCGGGCTTGATACAACTCAATTTGTTGTTGAGCCCTGAGACGTTTTTTATCTAACGCCTCTAGTTCTTGCAATCTTTGTTGATGGCGTTCTTCTGTCGTCATCTTTGTGGCTAAAGCCACTCTTAATGATGGTATCTGGATTTCAAGAGGCAAGACAGCCTCACTTTCGTAAACCAAAGAGAACGGGGTAGCTTTAGTCGGGGTGCGAACGGTGGTGCGATAAGCCCACAGGCACTCTCCTAGCTTTTCATCCCAATCTCGTTTATTGGAAGAGACGAACTTCCGAAGGAGTTTGATGATCGTCTTGTTAAAGGCTTCAGCTAACCCATTAGCCGTGGGGTTATACGGCGTTGAAGCACTATCTTTGATTCTGAATTTATTGCAGAATTTGGAGAATCCCTGACTGATGAATTGCGGACCATTATCATGAATAATCCATCGGGGGACGCCAAATCGGTAAATGACATGATGCTTGATAAACTTGATCACATCTGCCGTTTTCACCTCTTTCATGGGTACGGCTTCGGCCCATTTTGAAAAATAATCGGTTATTGCAAGAATAAACCGATGTCCTCTGAATGACGGGGGAGTTATTGGCCCTACAATGTCCATTCCCCAGGCTTCAAATGGCCAGCTTGCGACGGTATTGTGCAAGTATTCTTAGGGTTGATGAATAAAATTGGCATGTATTTGGCATGCATGACATCGTTTAGCGTATGCCATTGCTTCCGTAACCATGCTCAGCCAGTAGTACCCCAGCCTTCTTATACGGTCTCCAAGTTTGGGACCGGGCTGATGAGCTCCACATATTCCATCATGTGTTTCTTTCAGCACTTGTTCTGCTTCTGCTTTCGATATGCAGCGTAGCAATAGACCACCTCTTGACTTTCTATACAAAGTCTGAAGTTTATGGTCATAATAAAATCTTTGGGCCTTTCTCTTTATTGAGATGGCTTCCTTAGGATCTTCTGGTAATATCTCATGCAAGGCATAATCCACAAACGGAAATCGCCAATCACGGGGTTCTAACTTTAAGCCAATCTAGCATACCTCTTCGGCTTGAGATACCACATCTGGGTGGAGGAGTTCTCTACTACCAATGGTGATGCTTTTAGCTTCACCTGCCGGGATTGCCAGCGTTGCGGCTAATGCGGCAAGAGCATCTACATAAACATTCTCGTTTCGAGATACGTGATATATGTAGAATTGTTCAAAATATCCTACTAGCTCAATAGCTAGCTGATGATAGGGGATGAGGGCTTCATGTCTGACTTCATACTCACATGTCATCTGATTGACAATGAGCTTAGAATCTCCATATGCCTCTAGATGGTTCACCCCCAGTTGCAGAGCTATTTTTAAGCCGATAATAAGCGCATTGTACTCCGCTACATTATTAGTGCACGGTTCTGTTAATGAGTAACCGTTAGGCAATATATGTTTATGTGGGGATATTAGTACAACCCCCACTCCAGCAGCAGATCGTCTCGCGGCACCATCAAAGAACATTTGCCAAGGCTGTTTTTTGGTAACTGTGTTGACTTCTGATGTCTGCTTTAATTTGGACCAAATTGGATGGTCTGCAAGGAAATCAGCGATTGCCTGTCCCTTCATGGCCTTTTGAGGGACAAAATGTATGTCATAGGGCGATAGTAAGAGCGCCCATTTTGCCAATCGGCCATTCAAGGATCCTGGTTTTGTCATTAGAATCTTCAGGGGATTAACCCGTGATATGATATGAATTGTTTGCCCCGAAAGGTAGTGTCGCATTTTCTGAACAGCAAACACTAGGGCTAAACATTCTTTTTCAATCGGGGTATACCGCTGTTCGGCCCCAATCATTGTTCTACTTAAATAGTAGAGGGCATGTTCATGGCCGTGCTCATTATATTGAGCAAGTAATGCTCCTAAAGCATTATCCATAGCCCTTACATATATAAGGAAGGGCTGCCCAGGGGTTGGTGCCATTAGTACATGAGGCTTAGTAAGGTACTCCTTGAGGTCATCAAATGCCTGCTGACATGCCTCATCCCATATGAAGGACACTCCCTTCTTCATAAGTTTGGAGAATGGTTGGCATCGTCCAGATAAGTTGGATATGAAGCGTCGAATATAAGCGAGCTTTCCTTGTAATCCCCTTAATTCCTTAAGATTGCGGGGAGGCGGCATTTTGCTAAACGCTTTTACCTTTTCCGGGTCGAGGAAAATTCCTTTTGAAGTTATTACGAACCCTAGAAACTTCCCGCTGGATACCCCCATGAACGACTTGGTAGGATTCATCTTCAAGTGATGTTTCCGCATAAGATCGAAGACCACTCTTAAATCGTGAAGATGATCTTCTTTGTCTTTCCTTTTAACTGCTAAGTCATCCACATAGCACTCCACTGTTCTGCGTAGGTGTTCTTTGAATATGGCGCTCATTGCGCATTGGTAAGTGGCACCAATGTTCAACTTGAAGTTGGTCTATGCCTCTCTTATTAGAGAGATGTTCCCTGAGGTCAGTGCCTCTAGCCATGGAGTCAAGAGGTCCATTCAACTCTTGAGAATGTTTAGGAATCCACTGAAACTTCTTTGATTGATCAACCCTGACTCTGGGGTCGGACCGATCCTCGCGTGGCTTAGGAATAGCCTCGCGTTTCACATTGCGGGCCTGAAGAATAGCTCCGCGCTTATCCACACTAGCCTCGCGTTTCTCGCTGGCTTGGTGTGTCCTCAGAAATTTAGCTTCTGGAATAATAACCCCGCGTGAAGGGAAGTTCTTGCACGCTGGCTTATCTTTGCGATTAACGCAGATCATAGCTTCGCGCTTAGCGCGATTTTTACGACTGACAACTATCTGCCAATCATCCTCACTTCCTTGTGGGTGTCAGAAGTCTTGCGTTTATTGCAAGTATCACTGGCTTCGCGTCTCTCGCTAGGCACAGTAATAGCCTCGCGTGGAGAATCACATGCTGGCTTTGAATAATTTTTATACTCGCGTAACTCGCGAGTGTTGGGTATTCTGCGACTAGCGCAACCCTTACTGGCTTTGCGTCTCTCGCTAGGCACAGTAATAGCCTCGCGTGGAGAATCACACGCTGGCTTTGAATAATTTTTATACTCGCGTAACTCGCGAGTGTCGGGTATTCTGCGACTAGCGCAACCCTTACTGGCTTCGCGTCTCTCGCTAGGCACAGTAATAGCCTCGCGTGAAGAATCACACGCTGGCTTTGAATAATTTTTATACTCGCGTAACTCGCGAGTGTCAGGAATCTTGCGTAACTCGCCAGTATTACCAGCCTCGCGTGGAAAATCACACGCTGGCTTTTCCTTGCTTTTAAGCCAAGTTGTATCTTCGCATTTAACGCGGTAGAGATTGGTCTCGCGGGTAGCGCGAGCCAATTTGCGAGGGACCATAGCCTCGCGTCCTCTAGAGTTAGCTCCGCGTCCAAGGTGGGCTTTGAAGGCTCTACGCCTCGCTCTCCGGTTCCTGTTCCGGAGTTGGGTCCTGATCAGTCCAGTTCCCACGTCTTCTTCGGCAATCGGAAGCTCTTCCTCGACTAGGATTTCTTGTGTGGACTCCGGCGCTATAACCGTAGTCTCCAAGGATCCCCGTCTCTCGGTGGATACCTTTCTACCCGTCACTCGGGTATTGGAGTACATACGGCGATAGTGCCGTGTCTCATCCAAGTCACCTGATCCGGAGGAGAGGAACTCCTCGTACTTCTGCTGGTCGATTTCAATGACCAGCGTGTCTACTTCGGATCCGATCAAATCAACGTCCGATTGCGCCACAATCTCTTCATCAGTGAAAGAGATGGCTCCCACTGTGGTCGCCAGTTTGTTCGTCGCAAAAGTTCCTTCGCTTCCTCCCATTGAACACATCTTTGATTACAACGGAAATGAACAAGATATAAAAAGAGAACAAACGAGAGGATTTTATATGTTTAATCTCTCTCCTTTACAATAGTTTGTGGGATCTGTGGCGATGGGATCTGTCAAGCAGCTCCTTTGGACGATCGGTACTTTGAAATCTTCTCTTTTAAAGATATCGGCCGAATATAGACGATCTTCTCTGGTTTTGATTTGTTCAAGGCTCTCTCGCGTAACTCGAACTTCTCAAGAACTCCAGAAAGAAGATGGTGATTTTCTCTGATCTTCACGAACTCAAGGCTCTGTGCGTAACTTGAATTCTCCAAGATTTCAGAAGATGATTAGCAAAGGCTTCAAGGCTCTCTCGCGTACTTGAATTGCCAAAGGATCGATAGGAGACTTCCGATGCCAAAAAGAAGACCCCTAGGGTTTCACCAGGAAGGTATTTATAGCCCCAGGTTAATGCAAGAGTTTCTATCTAAATAGAACTCGCATTCATCAAGGATTCCAATCAAATATCTTAGTTTTGATGGAATTCTGATTAGACTTGATTCGGGTATTTGGATAAGCCCAAAATCATAATCTCAATCAATTTGAGATTCTGGTTATCTGCTTATGCGGAGCTTTAATCGCATCAAAACGCGACGCTAAATAACCAAAACGCGGAGCTAACGCGGAGCTATTGATCATCTCCGCGTTTGACTCAAACGCGAGGCTAATACAAGCCAAACTGCGGAATCAACGCGGAGCTATTAAACATCTCCGCGTTTTATTCAAACGCAGGGTTAATGTAACCAAACGCGGGGCTATTGAATTAGCTCCGCGTTCTGTTGTGGAAAATCCTTTTAACTTAAAAATTTTCACTGCCAACACCCACGTCTCAAACGGCCATGATAAAACTGTAGGATATATGTATTCTGATGGTCGGTGAATGAAGTCAACATAAATTTGGCACGCATGACATATCTTAGCGTAGGCCATGGCATCCGTCACCATTTTTGGCCAATAGTAACTAATTGTTCACAATCGATCCCAGTGTTTGGATCTAGGTTGGTGGGTGCATATGCCATCATGGGCTTCTTGTAATGCCACCTGTGCTAGATAAACACCTGAGCAAAATTTCATCATACGATTTTCGATATAACTATTTGACAACTGTGTTGTAGAAGTAACAATTTTCTCTTCTTTTAATGGTAGTAGCTTCTTTTGGATCTTCGGAGAGAATGTTGTAAAGTACAAAGTTTATAAATGGAAATTTCCAATCCCTAGGTTCCAAACCAAATGAGATTTCACAAACTTTTTACTTCTGGCCTAACCTGCCATCTTTGCTAATCTCCAAAGCTAATTTTGGATGATATAAATTCCAACTAGCGATCGATATTCTTTGTTCTATCTTGGGAAGTAGTGCTAAGGTAGCTGCTAGAGATTCTAAAGTATCTGCATGTGTGTTATCTCTTCGGGGCACATAGTTGATGAAGAATCCTTAGAATCTTCCTGCTAATAATACTGTAGTTTGATAGTATGGCATTAAGTCTTCATTTCTTACATAGTATTCGCCTTTAACTTGATTGATCACCAGTTTCGAGTCAACATAGACTTCAAAATATTTTACCCACATTCCTTTAGCTATTTGAAATTCGGTGATAAGAACATTGTATTCAGCTACATTGTTTGGGCATGGATCTGTCAGTAAATAAGCATAAGGCAAGACATCATTCTCAGGAGATATAAAAACTATCCCTGTTCTAGCGATGACCCTTCCATTCAGTCTGATTCTTGCAGCACCATCAAAAAATATTTGTCAGACCTCATCTTGTGAAGTAATGTTCACTATCATTATCTCATCCGGGATTGCTTCATATAGTTTACAATTTTCAGGCACTGGATGATCAACCAGAAAATATGCTATAACTTATCCTTTTGCTATTTTCCAAGGAACAAACTTCATATCATATTGCGACAGTAGTAATGTCCACTTAG
>JAYEPQ010000019.1:20014219-20099219 GCA_036321105.1 Dracaena cambodiana
TCACCACCACTTAAGTGGCCCAATAAAATTATTACACGTGATGCCATTCAAAGTAACATAATAAAAGAACTCTCATAACCACTATTTGAGTGGCGCAACATGTAATAATTTTATTGGACCACCTAAGCGGCGGTGAATAAACTCCCTTTACCACCGGTGAACTTTCCGTTTCATATATATATATATATATATATATATATATGAAACGGAAAATTCACTGGCGGTGAGGATTCCTTCACTTGCACTTAAGTGGCCCAATAAAATAATTACATATGGCACCACTCAAGATAACAAATAAAAGAGAAATATTACAAAAAAAAAACCAAGATGTGGGAAAGAAGCAAATCAAATTTAAATCAAAGAGAGAGAGAGAGAGTAGTTATGAGGGGAGAGAAAAGATTTGTTTTTCTCACATCTTGGATTTTTTTTTTGTAAAATACTTTTTTATTTGTGATGTTGAGTGGCGCCATGTGTAATTATTATATTGGGCCATCTAAGCGCTAGTGAAGGAATCCCCTTCGTCGCTAGTGAATTTCATGTTTTCTTTTATATATGTGTGTGTGTGTGTGTGTATACACTGTGAATCGGTGGTAAAAAAAGTAATGATATACTGTTGGTTGGTAGTTAAAAAAGTAATGATCCCATAATCTTTTTCCAAATTCTTTTTAATACAACAACAATAACAACTAAGCCTTTTATCCCAAGTATTTGGTAGGCTACATGAACCAAAAAAAGAATCATGTCGGATCGATCACTTTGATAGTCCTTCTCCATTCACTTCTATCAAGTAATATCTCATCATTTAAACCTCTAGAACCATATCTTTTCGTATCACCTCCATCCATATTTTTTTTGGTCTTCCCTTCGTTCTTTTAACTTATCCTATATTGATAAACTCCCCTCGTTGAACTGGTGCATTTGAAGACCTGCGTTGCACATGACCAAACCATCGTAAGCAATTTTCTTGCATCTTCTCATCGATGGGAGCTACACCTATCTTAGCACGAATATCTTTATTTCTCACTTTATCTCTCCTAGTGTTGTCGCATATCCAGCGGAACATGCGCATCTCTGCTATACTTATTTTCTGTAAATGACATTTCTTTATATCCCAACATTTCGTGCCATATAATAAAATTAGCCTAATAGCAGTTCTATAAAATTTTCCTTCAATCTTAACGAAATGTTACGGTCGCATAAACTCCCGTTGCGCTCCTCTATTTCAACCAATCAGTTTGTATCCTATGGTTAACATCATTATCGATCTCTCCATCATTCTAAATAATAGAACTCAAATACCTAAACTGACTACTCATTTGTATCTCTCGCTCATCCAGTTTTACAGTATTATAGCGTATGGTCCGTCGTTTACTAAATTTACACTCCATATACTCTGTTTTAGACCTACTCAATTTAAAACCTCTAGATTCTAATATGTACCTCCATAACTCTAACTTGGCATTTACCCCTGCTCTTATCTCATCAACTAAGACAATATCATCAGCAAATAGTATACACCAAGGTATCTCATTCTGAATAGTTGTAGTAAACTCATCCATTACTATAGCAAATAAAAATGGGCTCAATGTAGATTCTTGATGTAATCCAATTGTGATAGAAAAATTAATTGTTAAACCACCACATGTTCTGACATTGGCCACTACTTCATCACATATGTTCTTAATTATATCGATATACTTGATGGGAACTCTTTTTTTCATCAATATCCACCAAAGTATTTCTCGTGGTACCTTATCATAGGTTTTCCCTAAGTCAATAATACCATATGCAAATCTCTATTTCTCTTTTGGAATCGCTCTTTAAGTTGACGAAATAAATGAATAGTTTCTGTCGTCGATCGCCCCGGCATAAATCCAAACTGGTTCTCCGATATTTTAACAGTTTGTCGTAATATATGTTCTATTACCCTTTCCCAAAGATTCATAGTATGACACATGAGTTTTATTCCCCGATATTTAGAACAACTCTAAATATCACCCTTATTTTTATACAAAGATATTAGGATACTCTTTCTCCATTCAATTGGCATTTTCTTAATTTGTCAAATCATGTTAAAAAGATCTGTCAGCCACCTCTCACCAATCCCTCTCCAAATTCTTTTTAATAATAATAATAATAATAATGTAGTAGAAAAGAAATTATGCTTCTGGGGAGATAAGTGATTGAGCTTTAGTCAAACCCTCATCAAACAGAATTCTGTTATAGGAAGTTCTTATAGAAGGTGTATAAGCTAGGCCAACGAAACAGCAAGGTTTGCATTCCAGCAAATGGATTGATGTTTTTTCCAAGCACTTGTTAAAGTTGGTGAGCTACATAAATGATATATAGCACAACACTCGATCATCTATACAAAATTTCATTGCATTTACATTTCAGTTTGTCTGAGTTTTGAACTTGAAAATTTTAGTCAGGCAAAAACTTTTGACACCTAGTCATAGGTTCAGATTGTTGATGTTGGAGCCATATTATTGCAGCGGGTTCAGTTCGTCCAAACGGATCCAAAACCGGTCCAAATTCAATTTAACATAATCTCTACCTAATTCTTTTTTATTGGTGGGTGGCGGCTGCTTTTGTTTTTGGCCGGCAGAAAGAAAAATAAAAAAAAGAGTGCTACTATTTTTTTATGTGTTCGGCTGAAGGGTGAGGCTGAAGAAAAGAATAAGTAGGGGCTTCCTTTTTTAGAGAAACTTCTGCGGCTAAAGCAAAAGAGAAGAGCGGCGGCTATAGCACAAGTATAAAATCATTGTATTCCTTTTGATGTGAGGGTTTGATCTTGTATTTTGTGTGATTTCATTAATTTCTCTCTTGTGGTTGAGAGAAAGAGAAACTGTAATCTTTTTTGATATAGTAGAAGTTTTCGATCGTGTCCCCGTGGATGTAGGCACATTGTCGAACCACGTAAATCCGTGTGTTCACTGTCTCTATTTTTTCTCTTTCGGTTAACTATTATATTCAGCCGGTTGTTACATTGGTATTATTATTTTTGCTAACAATTGGTATCAGAGCCTAGTTCGGATTAGATTTCACTCAGATCGGTATTGATTTTGAGTGGGAGTTATGGCGAAAGATAGGAAGGAAAAAATTAAAAAATGTGATGGGACAGACTTTCAATGGTGAAAGTTGCAGATAGAAGATTATTTATATCAAAAAAATTTACATTAACCACTGTTTGGAGAAAAACCAGAAAAAATGACTAATGAGAAGTGGGAATTGTTGAACAGGAGAAATTGGGCACAAATTCGATTGTGCCTGACAAAACAGGTTGTGTTCAACGTCTCCAAAGAGAATACCACTTCAGCTTTGATGTCAGTATTGACTAAGTTTTATGAGAAGCCGTCTGCTTCAAATAGACTGTTTCTAATAAAAAAATTATTTAACTTGAAAATGCCTATTGATAGTTTAGTTGTTAATCATTTAAACAAATTTAACACATTATGGGTACAACTTGAATTCTTAAAGTTCATCTTTGTTGATGACATTAAAACTTTGATGTTTATTTGTTCGGTACTGGATTGTTAGAGTAATATTGTTATGTCTATTAGCAATACTTCTAATGCGACTCTTAAATTTGATGATGTTGTGAGTACTATCATGAATGATGAATTGATAAAAAAGAGTATGAATGAGACCACAGTTTCTACAAGTACTGCTCTATCTGTTGATAATGACAGAAGAAAGGAAAGGGATAGAAATTTAAGAAGGGAGTTGAAGTAAAGATCGAAATCAAAATCTAAGGAGAAGTTCAAAAAAAAATTAGTGTGTTAAAAATATAAGATAGAGTCATATGAAGAGTGATTGTCCAAACAAAAATAAGGAGGGGGCGAATATAGTGAATCCAAGTAAGGAGTATTATGACTTGTGTTTGTCTGCTCATACAGAATCAAGATCAGATTTGTGATTTGAAAATTCAAGGGTTTCATTCTATTGCGCTGCTCGCATGAGGATGTTGCAATCCAGGGATATGATGATAGATATGAAAGATGCTAATTTTGACTTTTATGAGAACTGTGTATTTGGAAAGCATAAAAGAGTTAGTTTTATGAAGGTTGGTAAGGAGAAGAAAACCGAGAGATTGGAGTTGGTGCATACAGATGTATGGGGGCCTTCTTCGGTGAAGTATTTTGGAGGTAATTCTTATTTTGTTACTTTCATAGATGATGCAAGCAGAAAAACATGGGCGTTTATACTTAAGAAGAAATCCGATGTTTTCAACATCTTCATGGTATGGAAAGCTCTTATTGAAAATGAAATAGGTTTGAAAGTAAAATATCTGTTATCAGATAATGGTGAGAAATTTTACAATAAGGAGTTTGATGACTATTACTATACCCATGGGATCAGGAGAGTGAAGACTGTACCGAGAGCACCGCAGCAGAATGGAGTGGCTGAGAGGATGAATAGAACCATTTTGGAGCGAGCTCGGAGTATGAGACTAAATGCAGGCTTACTTTTGCAACTTTAGGGAGCCGCTGTAAATACGACAGTCTATCTGATCAACAGGAGTCCAGCTAGTGGTTTAGATGGAGGAATTTCAGAGAAGGTGTGGTCTGGTAAGATTATGAATTATTCATTCTTAAAGGTATTTTTTTGTATAGCATATGCACATGTAGATCATGAGATGAGAAAAAAGCTTGATTCTAAATCTCAGAAGTGTGTATTTATTGGATACGGTGGCGATGAATATGGTTATTGCTTGTGGAATTATGAGCATAACAAGGTGACTCATAGCAGAGATATAGTATTCAATTAGGGTTGCATGTATAAAAACCGAATGGAGAGAAAGAGTGAGAAAATAGTTGAGAAAAAGCACTTAGAGCTGGATGAGTCACAGGATGGGATGGATCCTATGGATAAAAGAAAGAAAGAAATACATATATCTGAAGGAGAAAAAATATCTATACCTGAAAATATACAAGTTTTAGATGAGACCGAATAGGAGAGAGAGCTACTGGCTGAAGTAGATGGTTTCAATTCTTCATCAGAAGAAGAGAGTATCCCCAATTTGAGGATGAACACTTGGATAAGGAAGCTAACTCAAAAACTTTGTTTTCCTTTATATCATATTTTGTATACTGATGCAGATGAACCCGAGAGTTACCAACAGGCTATGCAAGATAAATTTCATTTTAAGTGGGAGCAAGTCATGTGTGATAAGATGTCTTCTTTGAAAGAGAATCACATATGGGAATTGGTTGAGCGACCAGCAAAGATAAAAGTGTTGCATAACAAGTGATTATACATGGTGAAACATGAGGCAGGAGAGACACAAACATACAAGGGTAGACTTGTAGTGAAAGAATTCGGTCAGAGAAAAGATATCGACTTTAATGAGATATTTGCACCAGTTGTTATGATTTCTATCCATATTGAGTATTGTGGCTGTGAAAAGATTGTATTTAAAACAACTTGATGTGAAAACTGCTTTCCTTCATGGTGATTTGGAGGAGCTAATATACATGAAACAGCCGGAGGGATATGAAGTTGACGGAAAGGAGAATTATGTATATCGACTGAAAAGGAGCTTGTATGGGTTGAAACAGGCATCGAGGCAGTGGTACTTGGAGTTCGACAAGTTTATATTGGATTCAAATTTTGCCAGATACAATTCAGATCATTGTGTATATCCACAAAAATCTAAGGACGGTAACGTTATAATACTTATTTTGTATATAGATGATATGTTTGTGGTAGGTTCATGTATGAAGAAAATCAATGATCTGAAGAGGAAGTTGGCAGAGAGATTCCCTATGAAGGATATGGATGAGGCGAAACAACTTTTTGGAATGCAAATTACTCGAGATAAGAAAAACAAGAAATTGTGGTTATCTCAGGAGGGGTACATCAAGAAGGTGTTGGAGAGATTCAACATGAAAAATACAAAACCGATAATTACAGCTCTTGGTAGTCAGTTTAAACTGTCAAAAGAGTAAGGCGTTAAGACAGATGAGGAGGTGAGACACATTGCAAATGTGCCTTATTCATCAGCCGTTGGAAGTCTCATGTATGCAATAGTGAGTATAAGACCAGATATTGCACATACAATAGGAATAGTGAGTAGATTTATGAAGAACCGTGAGAAGGAACATTCGCAAGTAGTAAAGTGGATTTTCAGGTATTTGAAAGGTATTTCAAAGTATTGTTTGTATTTTTAGGGTGAAAACATTGATGTGTAAGGTTTTGTGAATTCGGACCATACGAGTGATAGAGATAATGGTAGGAGCACCACATATTATGTCTTTACTGTAGGAGGGACAACGGTAAACTGGATTTCAAAATTACAATCAATTATTTTATTTTCGACAGAAGCCGAGTATGTGGCAGTTGCAGAAGTAAGTAACGAGTTTATTTAGATGTAACGATTGATTAGTGAATTGAGTTTTGATGAAGTGAATTTCAGATTGTTCAGTGACAGTCAGAATACAATTCATCCTACTAAAAACTCGGCGTATCATTCACGGACTAAATATATTCACTTGAAGTATCACTTCATTAGATCTTTGTTGGAGGATAGCCAATTGAAATTAGAGAAGATTGAGGATAATAAGAATTCTACAGATATATTGATAAAGCCAGTTGATGGAAAAAAGTTGAGTTATTGCTCAAGTTTGGTGCATTTGTGTTAAATATTGGATTTGGGACTTTGAACGATCGAGGTAAAATCTTCGGACGCTAGAATTATCATGTATAGAGATTATAATTTTTACAATAGGTCTTCAAATGGGAGATTGTTGATGTTGGAGCCCTATTGTTGCAGGGTTCAATCCGTCCAAACGAGTCCAAAACCGGCCAAAATTCAATTTAACCTAATCTCTACCTAATTCTTTTTTATTGGTGGGTGACGGCTGCTTTTGTTTTTGGCCGATAGAAGGAAAAATTAAAAAAAAAAGGGCCTGCTATTTTTTTGTGTTCTCGGCTGACGGGTGAGGCCAAAGAAAAGAATAGGTGGGGGCCTCTGTTTTTTGGAGAAACTTCGGCGGCTGAAGCAAAAGAGAAGAGTGACGCTATAGCACAGATATAATATCATTGTATTCTATTTGTTCCTTCTGAGGTGAGAGTTTAATCATATATTTTGTGTGATTTCATTGATTTCTCTCTTATAGTTGAGAGGAAGAGATATAATCTTTTTTTGATATAGTAGAAATTTTCGATCGTGTTCTTGTGCATGTAGGCACATTGTCGAAGCACGTAAATCTGTGTATTCACTCTCTATTTTTTCTTTTTCGATTAACTATTATATTCCGCCGTTTATTGTATTGGTATTATTATTTTTGCTAACGCAGACAATAATTGAGATTTCATGATTGACATTTAATAGTGAGTTTTTATACATCTTTCCTCTGTTTCCTGTGCATTGCTGAGGCCGATGCGAAAACCAGAACTGAAACTAGCTAAAGTTGGCAGTGAATTTGGAGACTTATTGGCATTAGCACCCCACCAAAAATAGCGCTCAAATTTAAGAGGCAACCAGAGGCAAATAATAAATACATGTACATCAAGACATGTTAACCAAGTGGCTCGGTACCTCTACTCTGCATGTAACTCATTAACTGTCCAGGTAATTCCGCAAGAAGTGACTGAATAACCGTTACCTCCCCATCACCTGCAAGTGAAGTAAATTTCTTTATTATCCCTGATCAATATTTTAAAAGATTGCAACACTGAAGCACTACATCAAGTAGATTGAAAATGTGGGCTAGATGGGAAGCATGTCACATTGAACTTATGTTCCAGGTCATACTACAAGCTACAGTATTATAGTATTGTAATTTGTTCAAGATAAATTTTGAATGATGGAAATAACTCTGATACTAATGTAATACGGAAGTAATGAAAGTTGAAACATAACAACAGACGTTTGCTTGATAATGTAATCCTTGTAGTTGTTCTAAAGGCCTCATTTGGCATCTGATACACATGCCTGAGGCACGTAAATCCACCCTAGATCTCTAACCAGGTTAGCTTTACTCCCTCAATCCTCATGTATAATCCTTGACTTATGGACATGCACACACTTGTATGCATAAGTAATCGTCTATAGAACATGCAAGAAAAAGTAACCTTTTCCTTTTTCTACAGGTATGACGTGCATATATGCCTTCATATATGTGATATTGCGATATCATATTGGTAAGACGAAACATGATTTCAGCAGGAGGTTGGGTGCATGTTGGGCTAAAGCCAATTTCTTCAACATGGTCCAAAATTAAATTTATACCCAGAACCAAGCAAATTCAAATTTGATCAAGTTTGTTTGTGTAGGTTGTATGCTTCCATATTACTTAATACTGACAAGTAACAATGTTGGGAAACTTGAAGAACAAACATAACTTCATCTAAGGTCAGCAATAGTAAAGCACCCAGTTTATTAATGGTAATGAACTTTATAGCATAGCAAATTCATAGAATATCTAATTGGGTTGGTTCTAAGAGTAAATCAAGCCCTATAGAAATAATAATATTTATGAGGAGATCATATAAGGGTCAATTTCCAGTCTGGCCAAGAAAGAAACACCAAAGGTGCAGTGGGTCAGATTTCATTCGGAATCTTTGGAATTTGGATCAGTCTGGCCAAGAAAGAAACACCAAAGGTGCAGTGGGTCAGATTTCATTCGGAATCTTTGGAATTTGGATCATAGGGAATCTAGAATAGATATTTATGGCAATATCCTGAATCAAGACATCCTGATACAAACAACCTACAAAGAAGCCCAAGATCCTTATGCCAGCCCAGAGCCTTTAGCTAAGCAGAGTTGTTTCAGATTATCCTAATTCTATTATATTTTCTACAGAATGCACCAAGTTACACTGAGCACCTAGAAATTTAAAAGCTTAGTTTCTTTTATATTTTTTTTTCCCATACCAATGTTAGAGAAATTGCATATACAAACAAGAATTACACGAAGAAACAGACATAAACAAATTTGCTCAGAGGAGGGAAAAGGGAAAGTTATTCATAATGAAGAGAACTGAACTTTTATGTATATGTCGAATATGGTTGTTGGATTTTCATCCCTTTAGAATCCATATCAAGATCCACCAACCAGAATTGATTCATTGATCCATAGCAAAATTTTGTATTGTGTTGTCATGTAATCAGATGATTCAGACCCATTGTGATCTCTGACCAATACATAACCAGTAAAGCTGTAACTCAGCCATTGACTACTAGACTTCACTTCCCAATGAAGTGTTCCAATTGCAACAGATCCAAACTCCGAACACTGTTAAGAATCTAAACCAAGCATTGAGGCTGAGTCAGGTTGACTTGAACCTAAAAAAAGAGAACCAAACAAAGGGTTTCCTGCAGTCTACCTCAAGAAACAGAATCACTGGAGCTCCCAAATCATACTATCGACCCTTCTTTATAATCGCTGCTCATGTAAGTGAAATTGAAACATGCATATATTTCAGAAACTGTGTTCTTGAAAACCTTGGAATGAAAGCGTCAGGAGTATAATATTGTAACTTAGGTTCATTTTGCGCTGTAGTCTAAAAGTTTTTTGGTAAGAAAAGGTAGCTAAATGACTACAAGAGGTCAAATGCAACTATATTTTAAAATTAATAATTGGACTTAAAGATTAGGACCACGTGTTCTTGTAATTCAAAGCATAGTACAAAGATTAGGACCATGCATTCTTATAATTCAAAGCATATTGCAAAACCTAACTAGGTTACCAAAATGGAAAAATCGAAGAATGAATTGGACTAACCTACAACTTAAACCTGCAAGTGGGCATGCAAGAGAATAAATAGATCAAGATCGACTATAATTAAGCTTATAAATACAAAATATTACATACTCCACACATCTCGCATCGGAACAAACTGCACTATATCCCTTATGTTTACCCGACCATTTGTGCTCTCAAGCCGCTCCCATTTATCCGCATCTAGTACCTGCATAAGCAAAATTCAGATGTTGAATGACCATTCTTGCACAAAAAGGGGAAGGATGGTCGATTTAGTTGTTCTCTATGGTGGATGCAGTTGATTCAAACCACTAGCATGTGGTTTTGATCCTAAAGCTAGGAAACTTACATATATCACATGGGGGAAAACACTGTCTAACAAATAAAGTTTCGCCCCAGCGCGGGGGGGGGGGGGGGCGGTGGGGTTTGGGGTGGGGGTGTGTGGGGGAGGCAGTGGGGCTGCGGCAGCGGAATTAAGGAATCAAAGGAAAACCATTCACCAACACACCTTCATCTCTTTGAAGTCAGCATCACCAACTCCAACAATGAGGATTGACAAAGGCAGATCAGATGCATTTACCAGAGCATTTTTTGTTTCCTGGAGGTCTGTTATAACTCCATCCTGAGCAAAAAAACTGTGAGAGACGGACAAAGGTTGAAAGGAAAGCAGGAGAACAAGTTACATTGTTACCGTGACTATGAGCAGAACATAGTACTTTTGTTTGTTGTTGGAAAGAGACTGGCTGGCTATCTGTGCTGCAGCATTAATAACTGGACTGAACAGTGTAGGACCCGCTAATGAAACATTCTGGAGGGCACTCATATAAGCTGACATTATACCGTTAACTCCTTCAACCTGACAGCATATATCAGCTCTCAGGATTCACATAAAATTCCCCCAAAATGCCCATATAATATCTATAATCTTCACATTTAAACCATTGGTTTTTAGCACACGTAATATTCCTAAGATAAGCAAGAACATCGACCACAAGCTAAAGACTTCCCTTGGCTGAAGATAAATTCCAAAGCACAACAATCATAATACCATGATTATATACTGATATTGCTCTTTTTACTGATCTAATAGAAGCTCGAAGCTAAGAAGCACAGGCACGGACACGAATACATATACGGATATGGGACACTTAATTTTTGAAATATATGAGAACAAGGACATAGCAATGGCACAGGAAAAATATAAATATATAATCTTCTATTAATTATAATAATTTTACTACTCAAATATAAAAAAAAAAGGATTAGTAATGTATGGGTTCATTCCTTTATAAAGAATAAATCTCACCAGCAAACATGCATCTATCTCTCTCTTTCTCTATAGGTAAAGAGACAAAAATAAAATATGGTGATAACGGATCATGGATTAGTGTAGAGAGTGTGAATGCAAAAATTATTTTGTTTACACATAAAAAGTAAACAACACTCATGTGCAAAAGAAAATCATAAATCTAATTAGATATAAATCAATATTGAAAATAATTCCTTAAGAAACACAATATATTGCGTTATGATACTTAATACAAACCCACTGCCAGCTAGCCGTTGAAAATAACTCAGTTCATTATAATAGTGCGTTTTTACATTATTTTATATTATGTTAAGGTTAAATTACGTTATTTATGTTATTTCTTGTTATTTTTTTAGTATTATTATAATAACGTCCAGAATGCGGTTAATTATTTGTCATGGTTGTTAGCTATCTGTAATTTCTTTACTTGATTATTTGTTATTTACTTGATTGATTATTTATGTAAATACTATATGGCTTGCTGTAATGTAATTCGTCTTTGGTTTCAAGAATTTCCTTTTAATTCCATTGAACTCTCAACTGAACTAAAATGAACAATTACAAATAAGATAAATTTAGTGCTGCAAAATATAATTTATGTATTGATGATGATTGAAACTGAAATAAATAAATTTGAAATCTAATTTTTTGTTTGGTGATAATTGAAATTACAATTGTGAACTTAATATAACTTATGAATATAAATGTAAAATTATCATGGAACTTGTTAGAAATTAAGAATAGGTTCTATGTGTTATTGAATATTTTTTATTCCTTTTTAAAGAATTTTCAAATTTATTTTCTAATATATAATTTTATATTTATTTTATTAAATAAATAGCAAATTGTGTAACATACGTTATGTGTTATATCATATGTGATGTAACCTAATGGAGGCAAACGTTACATTACCATCATCCAAGGGCAAACTCAGGCATTCAAACCAGAGGGAGCATAGTTATTCAGGTTCAAGCTAAGGTGCGGAGACGGAGTGCCCCTGCGGGAGGTGCTGCAGTGAATCAGGAAATTGATCGAACCACGCGAAATAGTCACCTCAAGTGGAGCCCCTGGTCTAAAAATTATGACATTTTATGACATTATAATTTAAATATCATATTCAAATATTTTTGTTATTAATTTTTAAAGTTAAAAATAAAAAATAATATTTTATGCAGTCCATAAAAACGAGATATTATTTTCACTCGATCATTGAACCATTCATCTCTCATACTCACGATATTTATAATTGTAAACTAAAAAATTAGGAGGGTGGAAATATAAAATTGAGGATTTAAGATTGTCCATCTTGAAAAACTTTTGAAATAAAAACATAACACATTTTTAAAAAACATTTTTTTTGGGGAGGGGGGAGGAGACATTAGTATAAAGGGGTATTTACAGATTTGTCCCTTAAATCTTTATAAATTATAATTTAGTCTCTCAAATCTTCATATTTAGGATTTAGTCTCCCAAATCCTCTAAGTTACTACAATTTAGTCCCCCTCCCTAACTTCCGTTAGTCCAGTTTATTTTTTGACCTGATTTTTTCATTTTACCTCTTCTTAATTTCTTCTTTCATCTTCCTCCTCTCTTCTTCTTTTCTTCATTCTTCCACCTCTCTTCTCCTTCCCTCTTCCTCCCCTCTTCTCCTTATCTCTTCCTCCTCTCTTCTCCTTTTCTTCATTGGGTTCATTGGCTTTCCCCTTCTTTTTATGTTCTCTTTCTCTATTCTTTGCCCATTTTTCTTCATAGAGGTATTTAAATTATTTCATTATTTTAAAAAAATAAAAATTAAATTTTGCCGTTTATTTGGACGGAAAAACTAACGGAGGAACTAAATCGTAGTAACTTAGAGGATTTGGGGGACTAAATCCTAAATATGAAGATTTGGGGGACTAAATCATAATTTATAAAGATTTAAGGGACAAACCTGTAAATACCCCTAGTAAAATTTAACAATTTAGTAATGCTTATTTTTATTTTTCCAGTCCATTTAACTCTTCTTTTTCTAAACACAACCTACAAGAAAAAAGGGCAGCTATAACGCGATATTTTTTCTTTTTTTTATTGAACACGTTGCATGGCATGTCTGATATGGTTTTTGCTATGTCCGTACTGATACAAATACCATATCTCCAAAGCATGTTTGTGCTTCTTAGGTTTTGAGTATTTAGTATTTTTTTGCTCACCAAGATTAGATGACTATTTATTATCAAAGTAGTTAAATCTTTAGTTTCCATTTGACAATAAACTTTGACATGCTCCTGCGCATTGTGTATTATGTTCTACATGTTTGTAAAGGCCTATTATCAAAGAGCTAATCTACAAAAGTATTTTTTTATTATAATAAATCATTAACGATCAAATTAAGTTCATAAATCTGAAAATCCTAAATTACACTATGGTATCAGAGCGGGATTGAGATTCCAATCCCGATATGCCTCCGCCTTCACCTTCATGTTTCTACTTCCACTTCCACTTCCGCCTCCTTCTAGTCCACCTCAGTTGCCTCCTAATCTGCCTCCACCTGCACAGTTGATTCCCACCATGCATAACTCATTTGCCATCAACATAGAAACCTCATATCTAGCCACCACCATCATTTATTTAGCAAACACTGCCATTTCGTCAACCCCAGCCCCATCATGACCAAACATGGCTTCCCCATGATGCCATTAATCCCAAACTCATCTTAACCATCCACCGCCTTCACTATGACGCCGTCAACTTTAAGCCCGACCATGCCACCCTTCTTCAATTCTTCATCTAGATCTGATTTGGTAAGTCTTTAGTCAAGACCAAAAGCAAATTTCCAGTATTCTTCAACCAGTAGCGAGCAGTAGTTCTCATTTTTTTTCCTTTTAAATTACGTATTCTTGATATTCCAATAAGAGGCTCATATATTAGTGATTGATCCCAAAGGATCTATTGGTTGGTGATCATATCATCGTTTGGAATTTTAGATTTGGTAAGCATTTTTCTTTAGGAAGGCTGCTTCTGTTATTTTGTAAGCAATATCCGACATAGTGGAGAATAAACTGATCAAGGTAGATAGTCCTATATTTGTTTGTGTATGTGTCACGCAGTCTAGCCTAAACTGAATACAGAAGTTTATTATGAACCACCATCAGTGCTATATGGAACTTCCTTCCCATCCGTAGAAGTTAGATACTCAATGGTTCATATTTCTAAAGATTTTTCAGCATAACCAATTGCAAATCAGCCAAGTAGGGATGACTTGATTATCGTATTCTTGAGGAGAAATTTGTTATCTCACTAGAACATCTGCAAAAGGTTCGTCAGAATCTTCGGTGACAAATCATGTTTATCGAAAATATTTATAAATCGACTACAGATGTACAAACAGGAGTGTAGGAATTTCGAGTTTGAAACGATATAATACATATCAATGTTGAAAATAATGTGTTTTGAAACTCGTTATATTGCATTATGATACCTAACGCAAACTCAATGTTACCTAACAGTAGAAAATAACTCTTTGTACCATAATAGTATGTTTTTTATATTATTTTATGTTATTTTATGTTATATTATGTTATTTATGGTTATATTTTTGAGTGATTTTCATATTGTTGCAGATAATTTGTTATTAATTATTAGTTGATTGTTGTAATTTTTTACTTCATTACTTGTTATTTGTTTATTTGATTACTTGTGGAATTGATAGTTTATTAATTTGTGAATGCTTGCTATAATTCCGATTTGATTGTGAATTTTATTAATTATTGTTGATTCTATTGAACTCTTAACTGAACTGAAATAAGTATTAGAATATATAAATTGAGTACTCTAAAATATAAATTATAGTATTGGTGATGAATGAAATTGAAATAACAAAATTTAAAATCTTTTTTTGGCTATTGACTGAAATTATAGTTGCGAACTTAATATTATTTATAAAGGTTAAATGTTTAAATTTATTATAAAATTTGCTAGAAACTTAGAATAGTTTCTAATTATTATAATATGATTTTATATTTTTTATCAAATGTTTAAATTTATTTTTTAATTTATAAAAAAATTGTATATAGTTTTCTATTTTACTTTTATTAAATAAATTGGAAGTTGCATAACCTACGTTATGTGTTATATAACACTATATGTGATGTAACCTAACGGAAGCAAAACGTTGCATTACTGTTATCGCTATTTAAACATTGATACATAATTTCATAGTCATCATCTTTCGGAATAGTAGATACACAATACTCTTCAGTTTTTCTACTCCACCAATAGAGCTATCATACAGACTTCAGACAAAAAGTGAATGACATATTACAAAATGATATATCTTAATAATTACAATAAATTACTAGTAGTACTTTTAATTTGTTGGACAAGTGACTCTGATTCAGAAGGCGACTTGCCAGATTCATCTTTTACTTTAGCAAATTTATTACAGAAGCCAGTTCCACCTTCACCCCCTTAATTCAAACTTAATGCACCAGCGAAAGTTTCTTGACCAGTACCATGTCCCGATTGAGATGCTTTGTATGAGAATATTGAAGTTCAACCTAAATATATTTAATATTTCTTATCTCTCCATTTATCGGGGATGAAAGTTTTGAAGCTGGGAAGAATTGTTGAAAATAGATAAGATAGAGGTTCGATTTAGATAAAGTTTTGATTTTATCATTATTGTTAGGTATTTGTTTAGATTTTGGATAAAGTTTTGCTTTTCAATATTATTAGGAATTTCCTATATATAAGCCCCGTAAGCAAGAATTGAAATTAATGAAAATTTATTGAAATTTAATCTCGGCATGTGATTTACTTGAGTTGAAATCTTTCATCGAGAATTCGTTGAAAGTGAGCATGGATTCGTCTGAATGTTCTTCTCCAAATTCGCAAAATCCCCAATATCTACCATAAAAGCCCTAATTTCCCCTCCACAGACCCTAATTTAGTTTTTGCACTGCATCACAAAGCTAGATCAAGGAAGAGAATCTACATATCACATAGAAAGTATATTATTGATATGTTTTCAGAAGCAAATGCAAACCAATTGATGCGCTTATGGACCCAAACAAGACGTTGATGGCAAGTTATCCTGGCTACTATGTGATCCAAGAAAGCATAGAAGGCTTGTAGGAAAGCTTAATTATTTAACAGTAACTCGACCAGACATTACTTATCTCATGAGTCTTGTAAGCCAGTTTATGTCATGTTTGGACCAATGACTTCGCATTTGGATGCAATTGTAAGAATATGAAGGCACTTGAACAATGCACCAAGAAGGGGAGTGTTGTACTCAGATTGTGGGCATTCTCGAGTAGCCGATTTCTTAGATGCAAATTGGCCGAGTTCAACACTAGATAGGAGATCTGCCATAGGATATTGTAGTTTTGTTAGGAAAATATCTTGTTCCTTGGAAGAGCAAAAAGAAAAGTGGTGCTTCTCAATATCTAGTACAAAGTCGGAACATTGAGCTACGGTGGATGCCACTTGTGAATGGATATGGATACGACTCCTTAGCGAACTTGGTATTAAACCAAAACATTGTATGAGGTTATGTTGCAATAGTCAAGCAGTCACCTATACAACTAATAATTGGATTTTCCTTGGGAGAAACGAACACATTGAGGATAATTGTCACATCATCTGACATGATCATATGGATAAGATGACAAGTGAGACTAGAAATGTGAGAACTGGAAACCAGCTAGCCAATTTGTTCACTAATCCTCTCGAGAAATCTCAAGTTGAGTTTGTCTATAGCAAGTTGACCATATATAATATACATGCTCCAGCTTGTGAGAGAGAGAGAGAGAGAGAGAGTGCTACAGCGATAATTGTAAAAGCCTACTTCAAGGGGCTAATCTGCAAAAGTACTTTTAAATTATAATAAATTAGGGATCTGACCAAGTCAATATGAAAAACTTTAAATTACATTAATAAGCATGACACATATTTTTGTAATTTCCTTTATTTTCTTAACTTTTCTAATGTGTTGTATATTATCCTCAAATGCTCATTATTACCCTGGAAATGCTGGATACTCTGTGCTTTGGCTAATTTTATGACATGAGACCAGATTGTAATCCCATTAGCAAAGTTCATCATCTTCATCAAGACCTTTCACAGTTTAGAAGATTTAAGTGTCTCACTCAGTTGCATAAGCTCAAGCTACATGAACAGAAAAGGTAGGTAGAGCGCCTGCCAACCTACAAAGCCTCCAAGATTTTGTAGCAAGATATACTCTTGCTCCTTAGTTTCTCCAGCCAGGAATGGCATAAATTATAAAGCAATGACATAAGCACAAATAGATGACCTGTGATGGATACCAGGTTTTCTTTTCCCTTTGGGAGCTTTATCAACCATTAATATATGCATCATACTGACTTTCCAGCCTTTCCAATTTGGAAAAGGACCCACAGGTAATAGTAATGGATATACTTAGATGTGATCAAAGGTTGACTAAAATGCTTGAGGACTTCTTTTGGGCTGTACAGGAGCTGAGTTGAACCTTTTAATAGTTTATGAAAAAAGTTAATACGAAATTTTTATATCCTTCATGTGTTCTGCAATAAATCTAAAACAACTCCAACGAAATTCATATTTTGGCTCATTTCATAAAAATCTAAAACAACTCCAAAACCAAGAATATAGCAGTGGAAAATGCAGGTAATCTTCACCTCAGAATGGTAGGGGCTTCCATTCAAGTTAAAGCAGTGAGACACAGGACCATCAATTGGCCTGGCTCCAAACCCCCAAGCAGGGAAGCGCTTGTCAATGTCATAACACTGCAAAATTTCTCCAACTTCTTTTATTGCCTGAAAAGAATAATAATTGAATCATAAATACTTTTTTGTTGAGAGCTTGTATATGGATCCAAGAAAACACTTATATGAATCAAAAGTCGCTCACTCTCTGGTATGCATTCAGCCGACCTGAGGGATCAATGTAATGCAACGAATCAGGAAGGCGTGGATTTCCATTAGATGCTGGTAAGAAAATTGTAACTTTGATTAGAAATCAATTTAATGGAAATTAAAAAAAGAAGAAAAGTGAGACTGTATGCCCACCTGTGCAGTCTATGGCAGCCATGAAGTTCAACTCACATCCCCCAGCAATGTAATCCAAGAAAGTTTGCCTCTTGCCCTCAGAAAATTTTTCAACAAAGAGCTGACCTTTCAAAATCTGCATGTAAAGATATCCGAATTCCAAAGGTTGTTTCTGATAAGAGATGCTCAAATAGACTAACTATTCTTACCTTGTGGTGCTCATGCCCGACAGTAGCAGACAAAAACAAATGCTCGCCGCTTTGAGTGTGATGCAGATTTTCTAACTGTGCAAGCGACTTCACAGCTTTGCTGGTAAAGAATGACAGAAAGAAAGATATTCAACCAATATAAATCACAAGCATATCCAAGAAAAAACATACTCCTGTGCACAGGGAGAGAAAAGAGATAAACATAAAAAAGACAGAGGTAGAAAGAACACAAGGAGAAAGTCATTACCCAATAAAGTCATGCTTTCCACCACTATTGAAATTATAACAGTCTATGTTTAAAGGGTTTTCCTACATGGCAAAAACAATTAGCATTAGAAAAGAAGACAAGTGACACGTTAAACATGACTACCATCAAAAGAAGAGCTCGTGCCTTGCTTCCAACTTGTTGAAGATTCACAATTACTGGCTTCCAGATTGGATTGAGATCATTCTTTCTCACTTCCGTCTTGCAAATTGGAATGGACCCACCAGACTCAGTGAATTTTGATATCACCAGGAAAGGGTCCTGCAGAACTTTTGTGGGGAACATAGAAGAACAAGAAAGAAAAAAAAACATTGAGAAGAGATCCATAAAGCTAAGTCTAAAATAAGAGAAAAAACTTGCACCTTTTGAGAAGAGATCCTCTTTTTCTAGATCCGTGCACCGGAATATCAGCTCTGCCACAACTTTGGAGTTGAAAGACTCTTCAGCATGAACAGTGAGCTCCCCAAATTTGCGAAGATAAGTTGATCTGTGTTCTCCACGGTCAAGCTTCACAGTAAATGATCTAGTAGACTTGGTTACTATCTACAAACAGACATAGAGAATTCATGTCTTAAAAGTAAATTAAAAGTCAAACATGCCTATAGCAACCAAGATCCAAGGGGAATGAGTCTTTCATTTAACATATTTATTTACTGATACTTTCAACATCTAGCTGTGTAAGAAGTTGCTTTTTCTGAAAACAATTCAAACACTCAAACATGCCGATAATAACGAAGATCCAATTCATCTCTCATCTTAGAAGCTAAAGGCGAAGGAGAGTTTTTGAAAGTGTCACCAAAGATAAGCTTGAGATGTATTTTCAACGATATAGAATTGAACAAAAGATCAGTAGAATCAAGTTATCCTAACAATGAACCTTATGAAGGGACCAAGATTGTTAAACCAATAAGAGATCTCAGCACGTTATTAATGAACATTCTGAAGAAATACCATTAAGATTTCCAACAAAGAAATACCTCGGATAGTAGACAGCCAGCTTGTCCAAGAAATAGCAGCTCATCTAATTTAAGAATCTGCATGTAAGAAAAAACGAGTTCTATCATAATAACATTCACTTATTCCAAAAATCTACAACTGTTCATAACTTTGATCTTAACTCCATCGACATCTCAAATCGGAAAAGTTGGTTGTAGTAGTTTTCCCACGAACAACAGGAGCAGCAAAGTCCATAAAAGTGTTTTGTATTATAAAACGAACTCAACAAAATAAAATGCTAATAATTACCTTTTGGACTGGAGAGGCATCAGTCCTCGGGAAAACATTTGAAGATGTGACCATGATTCAAGCCAGGTCAAAACATTCAGCTCTCGATAGACAAATTTAGCTAGAACGTCTACTGGACCCAATTCACCAAGGCTAGGATGTCTTCCGACCTAAGTGGGGCTACACCATAGGGACTTATAGTCTCCAGAGTGTTAGTCTGCAGGCAGAGACTTATCATCAACCAAATGTCAAAAGGCCTTCAATCCAGTAGTATATTTTAGGTGTCCAGTCTTTAAAACTAGACTACAATTCGAGAGTTCAGGCTCAACTCCTCGCTCTACGGTAGCGGACCTATAAGTCGGGCCAGGGCTCCACGCTCTTTCTTTTTGTTTGGAACGATGTTGAGGAATACGTCGAGGCAGCAAACAACAACTATTGGTAGATCTGACTCATTGAATAAGCCCAACAGAGTGAAGCTATCTTTTACAAGGATGGAAGAGAGGGATCACATAGTTTGTGTACTTACTCCTTCATTGAGAATGCAGATCCTTCAAAGTCAAGCCAAAAGTTACTTATTAAATACCAGTTATAAATGATTACGGGTGCTTATTCAGATTTGTCTAACAGGATGTGTTTTCTAGCTGCTACAGTGTCTTTCATATGTTTATTCATGAGCAAGATTGTCTAACACAGTGTCAACCATAGCAATTCTTCAAATAATAAATTACAAAACTACCGTCAACTACCATTAATCTTACACTGAAATGTCTTCTTCAAAAAACATAAAAGAATATCTATGCTGGAAAAAATTTTGACTTGTTTTTCACCTTAACAACTTCAATAAGGCTGAAGGAAGTAGGAATCTACCTGCATTTCTTCTCAGATGGAACAATCCACTAATACTTCTGCCTTGATATGTAGATATTTCTCTAATAAGTGTCGGATAAGGCACGACAAGAGAGAGGAGACAAAGAAAGGGGCCATGCAGGGTGGGGTTGGAGGTTTGACATTGTTGTTCCTCAAGTAGAGGATGAGATAATGGGTGGCCTACAGATGGTAGATTAAGAAGGCAGCAGTAGGATGGGAAGGAAGATGGATGCCAAACAAAAAAGACGGCAAGACCTTGGCTGTGGAATTGAAGTCCAACACTGTTATGTTTTGAAGGAGAATGTAGAATGAGAACAGAAAACGTAAGAAGAAAAACATCATTTCATCGTCTTGGAAGTGCAACCATGCCTTGGTCTATATCTTGGCCACCACATAATTTATCACAATTCAGGAACTGGTCCAACATTGATGTATGTAAGAAACTTAATACTCATATTATGCTGGCAGAATAAAGGTCTTTTTTTAGGAGTGTAATTAAGTGCAAGACTGGGGAACTTAAAGGTGATAGTTTTTCACTGATTAGGTGCAGGTGTTAGTTAATCTTGCTAGTTTTCCTCAAAGACTCACCTCCATCTGGATTTCCATGTGTTGAAATCTAATATTATTCAACACAATTATAAAAGCAGTTTGTTACTCTGAATCCATAATACTCACGAAGATGAAGGGAAATTTTTAAAATATGGGTAAACGACTAACGATGCTTCAAGGTCCGAATGTTGTCCAATTAACATAATACAAAAAAGTAAAAGAATCTGAAATGAGATGCTGAATGACGAGCCACATTTACCAAAGGATTTGATAATGAATATGTTCATCAGTAGTAAGCAGGATATAGATTAGAGTAACTCAATAAAGCATATAGTTAGTATATGATGTATCATGTGGATTCAATGCTCGAAATGCTTTAAACAATAGTTAGCAACACTCAATTACTCAATTGATTCAGTTTGAAAACAAGATGATACAATTTCAAAGGTAAAACTCCATCTAAAAAGGAAGATAGGAAAAGACGCATTTCTTAAGCAAGAACCTTATAAACTGATTTAAAGTAAGTTTTAGTGTTTTTCTTTGATAAAGCATCAATTTCTGTTTCCTGTCAAAATTATTTCTTTCCCAGTTTTTGTTAAACCTATTGAAAGAGATTTATATAGCTAAACCATCTTTTTTTTTCCAATTAAATATATCATATTTAGAAGATTACACAATTTCGTGTTATATCTCAATATAGGCGGACATTTAAAATCTTGACACAAACAAACACCTCTAGATCTTTAAGTCTGACATTCAACTTTAATCACTTCCTTGTTTTGTGCATGATTAACTTAGCACCTACTTTTCACATCTCCCCCATTTTAGCTATTTTCATTGTACAAATTACCTTTGTTTTCTCCTATTACAAGTTTGCCATACTAAATGCCAATAATTCCACCTGTAACAGCATACAAGTACCCAGCATACCACCCCCCACCACCCCCCCCCCCCCCCCCCCAAAAATAAAAAAAAAAAAAAAAACACACACACAAAAAAAAGAAGTAAACAAGAAAAAAAAAAAACAGACAAAGGAACCAACCATTTCATTTTGTATCACATTCTACTGACTATTGACAGCAAATAATTGCCCCGTTATGGCAAACAAGGCCCCCCTCCGCCAAAAAAAAAGGCATGCACAAGCAACCTTCTCTTTTCTGTATCACATTCTGCTGACTATTGTTCGGATTTTGCAAACCTATGAGAACAAGTTTGGAGGAGAAGCAAGATTGTAACCTAAGGAGCAGTAGGACCATAGGTGGATCAAATGTGAATTTGCACTCAGCTTATGGAGAGTGATAAAGTAATACAAACTTAATAGAATGGCCCTACAATGGCTCTAAATGCACCTGAAGAAAGAAACAAAATTCATATAGCAGATCCTAAAATTTTCAGATAAAGGCATGCATTTGCAGTAGTTACCTTTGTCGTTACCAGTGGTCTAAATAACAGTCAATATCCCAGTATATCAGCAATATCTCGATTTCTACGCCTAACCTATATGATACATGTCTTTTTATACCGTTTATCAATTTAGACCGAAATGGATTGGTATATTGGCTCGAAAGTAAGATATCGGGTGATATTTCGATGTTGAAATATTGTCCGGTAAGTGGTAATATCATATTTTCTTTCAATTACACAAAACAACTTAACCCATTCGGTTAGCTCATAAATTCGACTATCTATATACATGAAAAAGAAATAGAATTAGGGCTAGATTAGTAACCTCATGCCCCTTTCATTGATCGTTCCTTCATCACGAGAGGTGGCCACGAGATGGACACTAGTAAGTAGTTCTACCAACAACGGCTAACAGCTACAGTATATTGCTTTTATTTTTGTGTTCTAGAAGCTGGGCATTTAGTTGGTGCATATCTTAATGCATTTGAGAAGATCCCAATTTCAAGTTATCTATCGACTCGATGCAAACAGCTAAGATAGGTATCTCTTCTGATCCTAACTTATTTAAATAAATTTATATTCTTTTATTAGCATGATATGTATATTAATCATCCAAAAAGACATCTGATATGACATCCAATATTCCGTGAATATCGCAATATTTTTCACAATCAACAAATATTCGGTATAGAATCTTACCGGCTGATGTATCACTGATATCCAATATTTAAAGCACTGGTTACCGCTACTTTATCTATTTTTTCATACTTATTTAATTCTACTACAAAGTATAGCATGTTATGAAGGCTTTTCACAAGCTCCATGGAAATTTGTTAAATTTTCAATTAGCTTTATGATATTATCCATTCACTATACTGCAATCCTGGTCATTTGTGGACTTGCATACATGATAAAAACATCAATGGGGACCCAATGCCCCAATGGTAAAAACAGAAGTCTTATTGCTCGGTTAACAGCATTCAATGAAGATGAGACAAAACAATGAACGTGTCCAACTTAGACTGTTATAAACCATGTGGTTTTCCCAACAATGATAAATCATTTTAAGTTCAGCAGACAAACGCATGAGAGTTTTCATAGAAATTCTAGTGAGTCATGAATCATCTCAAGCAGACTAAAAAATTAGTAATACGTGACTTAGGAACCCCCACCCATTATGCCTAATTAAAACTATACTTGGTTAGAAATAGCAAAACTAATGAATGCTAACTTTACATTCTTAATCTATCTTGTTGAATCATGCTAACCTTACATTTTTATTTCTTCTACTTGTCTTGTAATTTTGGGAGATGGAACTATCACTTCCATCCTTTCTATCCACGTGGTTAGGTATATTTCTGTCTCATAATTAGTTATATCCATTACATTGTGAAGGAGGAGAAATATATGGAGACTGCATTACAATATTATATATAAGAGGGCACGGGCACAGCAGAAGAAATATTGTTTCGCTTGTTTACATGATTGCACGGGCAGAATTAGAGTCTATTATTTTGCTTGTCTATATATTTTGCATGTGTGATATAAAGCGGAATCAATGGATCTCTGTTAACCATAGTCTTTTTTGTTTCAGTCTTATAATTTACATTGTGTTCATATGATTGAACTCTTTTCATTGAATAATATACGTCAATGAGAATTTTCATTGAGAATGAGTATCTTTGTATCTGTGATTACATTATATTGGTCTAAGGCCATGTTAATTGGTATGAGGTCAATCAACCTAATCCAAGATCCTTTTTCCCTTTCCATTTTCTTCTTATTTCCTTCCTCCTTTCCCATCATTTATAACACTTTATCTATAATCAACAATATCACCATCATTCACACGAATACTATAGTACCGCTATAAGATAGCAATATAGTATCGTCATAGTACAATAACTTGACTGCTACAATACCAAGCTGCAAGACTGCTACAATACTGCTACAGAACAGCTACCGCTAGAAAACTGCTACAATATGGACCAACCCTCATCATCGTTTGACTCCATATCTGTGGAGGCTTCTTGACATTATGTTAGTCTACATCTTTGTACAATCTAATATCCAACTACGTTTCCAAATATCATTGGCTATATTATATCAGATTTCGAGATATCCAAAAGGAGACTAAATATCATAAGTATCAATAGTATTGGTATTTGCCAATATATTAGATATTTCAAATATGATACATCCAAGTTTCCAACATTGTCGATTCAGATACTATAAACTATTAGTCGGTGTCCATTACTGATTTCAGATTTTAATCCTTGGACTAGCACCCTGGGAAGGTCAAACCTACAAGTTCTTTGACGATATACAACCCCAAAATATTGAGTAGGATCTACTAAAACTGACATGTAATAACTCCAAGCTTCAAGTCGGGTTACTTTGACCAAGATCATGTCAATCATTTCCATTCTTTGATATTACTTGATGTGATGTTTGTAGATTAGTATGATTTATTCCTATTATTATTTCGACATGGACTTCGTTTGACCTTCCATTAACAAATTAAGGATAGAGTTCATCTACTCATAGCCAAACCTATAAAGTTCATCTACACATCGCCAAACCTGATGGCGAATCATTATAAAAAGACTTATATTTATTTTGACCTATAGGTTTTTTCAGCTTTTAATAACTCTTTGTTATTTTGACTCTTACTCTTCCATTTGTTTTTAATTATAAATAAGCTTGTATAAGACTCTTGGAAAGTTAAAGAAGATTGATTATGATAAAGTGTTTCTATGTACAACTTTTTATTTGGGATGTGTTAACAAATCTCATCTCAAGTGATTCGTGTAAGTGGGTCAAAATTTAACTAGATGTGTGGTCTGAATCCTATCATTTTGTTATTCCCTAGCTCTTGTTCTTTCCAAATCACAACCATCATAAACCCAATCCTCTTCTATGTTGTGTCCTATTTGGTATCAGAGCTCAAAAGTCCCATTTTCATCATCTTCTTTCTCCTTCTTCTTCTACCTTATTTAGATTTTCAGTTAAAAATAAAAAAATAGAGAAACAGTAAAAAAGAAAAGAAAAGAAAAAGTAAAAAAAGAAAAGAAATTTTGGATATCTTCAACAACAACTCTCATCGACGAGTGACAACTCATGATCATCTTTGGTGACTCCCATCATCTTCTTCTTTGTCTCATGGACATCTCATCATGTCAGCCAACAACCTTGCAACCACCATCGAGCCCTCACCGGAGTTCAACAAACTCGTCGTAGCTACAGACATCCTTCCGACATTCCCAACCCCTCATCTTATTTCTGACAATCCAAAACCATTTCTACAATCAGTATACCTTTTTCTACAATCAGCATGCCTCCTTGAGCGTCCCTGGAAGACAACTGCTCCACCTAAGCCACCCCGATCGCCAAGGCCCAGCAAACTGTTTATCAATAACAACGTCCCTCCATCCTAATCGAGTGGTTTTTCCTCCACCAAACTTTGTCAATCATCTAAAACTTCATCATAATCGTCACCCAACAACAACAACAGCAACCGTGCTCATCGACTTCACATGCTACTGGAACAGCCGCACACCCCATCTTCTTCATCTTGCTCCAATCACTTGATCCCGCCTTGTCGCCAACATCTTCATTTCAATTCCTTCGTTGGAGAGTCAGAACCTCATCGACTAGCCTCACCGATCCATTTCCACAATCCAGCCATTGCTTTGTCTTCATTTTCTCATAATTGCCTACTCATCTTCTAATTGACGATTCCTCATTCAACTTGGTCTTCGACCTGTCAGTGGTTGTCAAAAAACTAATCAAAAACGAAATATCAACAACCGGGTTATTAGGAAGCACAGACAGATTTCACCATGGATGTAGATACGGATACAAGACATTATATTTGTGAAAAAATAAGGGTACAGCCACAGAAAAGATACGGACACGAAAAAGATACAGGAAAAAAATACAACTATAAGTATATATAAATATTATTAACATAATAATTTTACAAAAATATCCAAAAAAAAGACCGGTAATATATGAATTTGTGTCTCTTCATTCTTTTGCATAGAACAAGTCTCATATGCAATATGCATCTATCTACCTCCCTCCCCTTATTATATGCAAAGAGATAAAAAGAAAAATTGGTGATTATAGAGGGTCACATATCAACATACACTGTGAATGGAAAAAAATATTTCTTCAGACATAAAAACTAAACAAAACTCAAGTCCGCAAGAAAATGATAAAGTAAACTTCATAAAATGAACTACTTATAGATGGATATTACTAATTTCGCAAGATTTATTTTTGATGTTTTAGACCATTTAACTCGTTTTTCAAATACAATCTACAAAAAATTTAGACACGATAATGACACGGCATTTGTAACTTTTTATTGGACATGTCACGAGGCATGTTAGACACGACTTTTAGTGTTTGTGGTGTATCTGCATTGGATACTTGTACAACACGGCCACAACATCTCCAACGGTGTTTCAATGCTTAGCCGGGTTAGGTCTAAGGCAGCTTGAATTGGCAGCCAAACATGATCAGATTCCATTTCAAACCCAACAAAAACTAATACAAATTCAGTTTGAACCGAAGCCCGTGCTCGACTTTGACCTGGGTTAACTAGCTCCAAATCCAAATCCAATATAAAGTTCGATCAAGTTCTGCATTTTGACCTAACTAAGTTTAGCTTATAGTTGGTCAGCAGTTAACAGAATATACCCCTTTACATAGAATAGACTGGTAAAGGGTTATTTCGTCTTTTTGAAGCTCGACTTAAGCCCAACACATGCTAGATTTGAGCCGTTGAAATTCTTACATTTCCTGCACTTTTTGAGCTGAACCTTTTAATTTTCTGTTAATTCAGTTCATTTATGATCGACACATCTACAATGATGGTGATCAAATCAAGTGAAGGGTGTTATGTACGATGTTGCCCCGGATTTTTGAAGGCTTAATGACCATAATAGTTATGAAGATTGTGAGAGCAATCTTGAAACCTACTACCATTATTTTCTTCTAACATCTCAAACGAAACGTCTTTATGCTCGAATGAAGTTAGTAGAACCTTCTGTTTTTTGGGTGGAAGGCAAACCGATATTAGATCTCTCTTGCAAATCTTCATACTTGATATACTCTACACCTTCTTTCAGTTTTAGATTATTTTCTAAAATCTCGACTGTATCTATCATATGAGCACAAAATTGAACAAGAACCTGAACCTGAGCATAAGATAAAGATTGAAGAAGAGGTATAAGAATTGGAAGAAACTTGGCATATGTCTCTTATCAAGATTGACGATCAGATTTCCTAACATGAGCCAAACATAGAAGTTCTTTTAGGTCCAAGCAAGAAGTTCTCGTTGAATCCTTGTCATTACTAGGCAAAGCTTCACGGTCCATAAATGTTGCAGAGCTCATTATTAAGACTTGAAATCTTTCAACAGAACCAGCATTGAAAATATTACTATTTTTGCTATTTTTGATATTTCAAAACCATAGGATTCCCTAACATCCAGGTTCCGTTTTAGGTCCCTTTACCATGAGAGGCATGTCTATAGGAAATAAACATATTTACAGTATGAAAAATAATAAAGTCCATTTGATGGTATCGACATCATGATCAAGCACAGCATGTCCAATTTAGAAGTCTTGTTTTCGCTAGTAAGGTTATTTTATTTGGCAAATTTAAGTCGTCGATGAAAAGCTTCAGAAACTGCGAGAACTATGACGCGTTTATTCACCGGAGATGAATCTTCTAAACCTAGGAAGAATTGATAAGGATCATTATGAGATGCATATTTATTTTGATCCTTGGGTTTTTTCAGCTTTTAGTGACTTTTAGTTATTTTAGCTCTTTCCATTTGTTTCTAGACTCTTTTAAAGTTAATAGAGAGTGATTATTGAAATATGTTTTTGTGAAACTCACATCCCGCTCCCGATATACGGTAGACGAGCACGTACAGCAGATACTAGTAATATATTCAGTTTGAATATACTAAAACTTCCGGTAGAATAACAATAAATTCGCCACAATAATACTCAATAATAATAGTAGAAGAATTAACAAAAATTTGACTTTTTATTGAATAGAACGGAGTTTGGTTACAGTTGAAACAATAACAGAAATAAAACCAAATAATTTAACTCCAATCCTCTATTGGACTTCAACCTGATCTTCAAAATACACCAAATCTTTCATCAACTCTGGTATGTTCATCGATAAGTCTGGGTATATGCACACCCAGGTCATCAGATTGCAACCAAAAATATGTAAAAATAGTTGAAAGAATATAAAACTATTATATTAATTTGTAACAATAATATTAGCGATCAGTCGATCATAAATCAAGTCTGATGTTATCTTATACAATTAGATTTATAACAAGAGTATATTTATGCAGAATGTTATGTAATTGAAAAAACTAATTAATAGGATATCAATGTTTTGATTGTCTCCTGTACAGACTTAGAGAATAGTCACATGGATTATCCGGTGCTAAGTCGAACTTGCCGTCAGGCAAATATGAATAATAATAAGTTATGATCCAGCAAATCATCACGCATCCATGGTGCATGAATTATTTAGTTGTACAACTTAACATGTTACAGCCGAATCAGAGTATATTTTCATCATTCAGTTTCTCCCCAACCTAGTGTCATTAAAGTAGAATTTATGTCATGTCCAGAATTTTGTTCCCATAGTTTGAATATGGATTATATTAGGTATAATTTTTCAATTAGGTTTTATTAGCATATTAATAATATAGTTTAAAGAGTTTGTTTAGTCTATACTTCATTGGATAAATTACAATTGGCTTAATCAAAAGTTTATTAATTTGAGACATTATAGAAAAATCGGCCAGATAAGTGTATGAATACTGAGAGGTTTCTATACTATTCATGTTCCTTAAATAGATAACCAGTATACAAGATAGCTTACCTAGATATCAATACAAAATGATATCATAAATAGTATTTTTCCACGATTACAGCTTTTACTTGATTTATTGTATATATAATTATTCTAAAATCTATGTGATTTAACACATTTAATAAAAAAGATGACAACAAACATAAGTAATTGATAAATTTCAAAACAATTTATAAAATGAACAGTTTAATTAAACAATAATTATATAGAACAGTATGATTAGTGAGTCCAAAAATGAACCCACTTCTATTCGTTCCTGATATCACTCAATTATCAGTCACAATGTAGCAATGTACACATAAAAATATTCTTATAATATTAAATATAGATCAATATGAATTTAGACAATTTTAGGGATTTTTCTAATATTTATAACGCACTAGTAATTAATTTTAAAGTTAATTAATCTTAATAGGTCTGAAATTAAGAAATAGATCTGGATCCATTTTATTGGGTTTATAAGATGGTGTATATTATTCCCAAGTAATTAGGGTTATTGGGTAATGGGTAAACTAGTTTTAAGATCCAATAAAATAGTTTAACCTAATAAGAAAAAGATAGATAACGTCTTACCTCTTAACAAAATATGAAAACCCAAAAATGTAAAAAGAGGAGGAAAAATGTGCTCTTCTTCGACGAAGCACTAGTGGCTCCGGTGATGGCTCCTATGATGGTTTGGGCAGCTCCAATGATGGCTCCAGCGAGATGAGAGAGAGAGAGAGAGAGTTTGAAGAAAGACTACATTTGCAAGAGGGTTAAGAAAGGTGGGTTTATATATGTTTTCAAATTAGGAATTTAGAATATAAAGGGTTTTTATTAAATTTAGGGAGTTTAATTTAGAATTAAAAAGGAAAGTTAAATTGAGAGGTTAATAGTTGAATGCAAAAAGTTGGGAGTTTAGAAGGTGAAAGGGTTGGGAGTTAGAGAAAAATGAAAAGTTTAGAAGTTAGAAAATATTAAAGGTTTTGGAGGTTATATAAAGTGAAAGGTCATATTCATTATTTTGTTTATTAATTTATTTATTTATTTCTAAAGAAAATTAAGGGTTATTACACTTTTGACATGAGATGTGTTATCAAAGCACTTCTCAAATGATTCATATGAAAGTAGTGAATGGTTCACTTGGATGCGAGGTCCAAATCTTATCCTTTTGTTATTCCCAAGTTCTTGTTCTTTCCTAAGTCCCCACCATCATAAACCTTAATCCTCTTTCATGTTGTGTCAAAAACTAATTAAAATCAAATAGTTAGTTGCATTCATGTAGAAACAGCTTGCTAGGTTGGTTAATTGTTTGCCTACTGTTAATCAGGGTTGCATTTCATCTGTTCATAATTGTACATGTTTTCAAGCAAGATTCACGATTGCATTGCATCTGTTTGTAATTGCACATGTTTTCATTCTTGCTTGACATAGGTTCCTATGATCCGAAACGTAAATAAATTTGAATTCCTTCACTAATTATTTGGTATCATTAACCCATGTTCTTTCTGTATTTCAGATACCTTTCACTCTCCATCATCCCAGTACACAAACAGCCTTTTCTCTATTTCCCTTTCAGAATTTCTTGTCCCAGCTTGAAATCCCTTTCAGAGTTCTATTGTAATCCCCTACTTGGTGACAAGGTAGTTTCTATATCTATCCTCGCTCTATTTCCATAAACGACATTAGTATAATTCCAACAGGAAGATACTTATATCTAAACTCTTATGTGCATTTCATGTGTGAGTTTCACAAAAAAATAGAAAATGCAATTTTCAATTGCAAAAGCACTTCAAATTTCAAGTAACAGCTTACTAGTATAACAGTTTTTAGAAGTACTAGAAATACCTCCACAGGCATGTTATGAAACTGCGAGTCAATGTCATAAACCTGAAACCTGTGACAAGATGAATCTGTTCAGCATACATGACTGACTGAGAAGCATAAAAATTACTGAAATAAGTAGAATAAAAGAAGACCGTTTGAGCAATCACTGAAGCTTACACCACAGGCTGCACAACCTCAAATTGATAGTTAACCACAAACATGGCACCCCATATGGGATTCAATGAATTTAATATTACTTCAGTTCGACCAATCTCTTCAAGTGTTCCATCTCTCCTTCTTGCATAAACAACAGCCATGGGATCGCTCTACATAGAAAGCTGAATATATTAAGATCACATGTTAAATTTATATGCAGCAGTTGAAACTTCTGCAATACTGCATGACAGATCCATGCAGAAACACTGGAACAATTTCATACATAAGATTTTGAAAATAAGAATAGTACATAAAATAACAGAAGTCCATTTTTATGGCACTGTAAATATGAGAAGGATAGTAACATTAGTAAAAGTCTAAAATATTACATAAACTCAACAAAATGCAGTAAGATAACATGTAAACATTTTCCATATGCTAATAATTGGAACAGATTGCAAAGGCCTCATATCTAACGAAGGAAATTACTGAATAATAGAATTTATATTGAATTATAGACTGAAAAATAGTTTTCTGATGGTATAACTATCATACGGAGAAAGTAACATACCATTGAGAGCATATCTCGGTCACGCAAGTTAGAAGCAGATAGTGACAGCTGTTGCACATTGTTGTAAAACTAATGTTAATACATGATTCAGAAAAAATAACGATCATTTTGTTTGTACAAGCACAAATGTTGCTTATAAAGACTAAATTACAAATGAAAAGGTCTTCAATTGAATGCTTGGAGTGTGCACTTTAACATTATACCAATCTTTAGAAACTGAAATCTAGACAAGATGATTGATCAGTGGAAGGACATACCAAAGCCCTGTAGAGGACTAAGAAAAGCAACAGACTTGTTGGAAATATTACGTTAATAAAATTTTAATCAATTATTATTATCTATTATTAGTATTGTGTTAATTAGAATAAGTGAATAACTATAAACATTTCTATTTAATGTTATTGTAGTTATTATAGTCATTATTTGTGGTCATTATATTACCATTACTATGGTGTTATGATTAATTTAAAGTACCATAATGGTTGATTCGTATAAAAGGAACCAAGCTATTTTATATATAGAGATGAATGTGAATAAAATAAAGGAATCTTCCCCACATGACAAAAAACTTAAATTCAAATTTCTATAATATCTTTCTCTCAAATTTTGGAGTGTCGGAGCTAACAACTAATGGTCGGAAGTATGCGCTACAGGATATCGGTAGAGAAGAAATTGTACGGCTACTGGACATACTTGCCTTAGCTAATTTTGTTGAAGTATTAGCATTTCAAACATTGGCCGATATATAGGTATATCGACTAATATCCTAGTTTCTGCCCCTAAGCAATACGATAAGTGTGTTTCTATACCGTTTCAGTTTGGACTGAACTAGACAGATATACTGATTCAAAGTTGAGATATATGATGATATTTTGACCTTAAAATATCGCCCAGTAAGTAGTAATATTGAATATTTTATTAATTATGCAAAAAGACCTAACCTGACTTGTTAGCCAATAAACCCGATGACCAATATAAACGAGTAAAGATAGAACTAGAGCTCGATTAATAGTCCCGTGCCCCTTCATCGACCGCTCCTCCATCACAATGACTATTGCGAGATGCAAATAGCAGTTACGCTATATGTATTAGTTTTATTTCTGTGTTTTGAAGGTTGTGCATTCAGTAGGAATGTCTTGACGCATTTGAAAATATTCTACAAATGTTAAGTTATTTATAGGCTTAATATAAATTATGAAGATAGGTAACCACTAAGACCCTAACTTATTTTAAATAGGTTTATGTGATTTATGCACATATTATATATATATATATATATATATATATATATATATATATATATATACATATATACATATATATACATATATACATATATATACATATATATATATTTATATATATTTATATATATGTACATATTTATATATATTTATATATATGTACATACACATACATATATATATTATGTACATACACATACATATATATATATATATGTACATACACATACATATATACACATATCTATATATATATATATATATATATATATATATATATATATATATATATATATATATATATGTACATACACATACATATACATGTATATGTACATACACATACATATACATGTATATGTACATATACCTACATATACATGTATATGTACATATACACATACATATACATGTATATGTACATATACCTACAGATACATGTATATGTACATATACCTACAGATAACATACATATACATGTATATGTATGTACATATATATATATATATATATATATATATATATATGTACATATGTATATATATATATATATATGTTATCATCGAAGAAGATGTCCGATATGATATCCAATATTTAGTAAATACCATACTATACCATCCTATTACAATATCATGCAACAAAATTTATTGATCGATATATCACCAGTATAACTTCGCCAGTGCTATATTTAAAAATTTATCATTTCACTGCCTGTCCCAACCCAGGATAAAAGAGGAGAGTTGTGGTAGGCCGGTGACAGCCAGCGTAAAATATTGTCACATATTATGACATGAGATAAAATATGAATTTCGTTGAGGCGTTCCCTACTGAGCGACGCGCTATACCGGAGCTCGGGTGTAGTGAAAAATGTATAAGGGTTGTTAGGTCACCACCCAAAACTAACGCATCACGTCGGTCCCCGAATGTAGTGTCGCATATAAGAGGGTTCTCACACGTTAATAAGTGGGTGGGGATAAAGAAGTTAACTCATAAATATAGGATTCGGTTGGTATCGTGGAACATAGGTTCCTTTATAAATAAATTAGCAGAGTTAGTTGATACTATAATTAGAAGGAGAGTTAATATTTTGTGTGTGCAAAAGACTGAGTGGGTAGATAAGAAAACTAAAGTCATAGAGTTTTAGAGTTATAAACTTTGGTATGCGGGTAGAGATAGACATCGTAATGAAGTAGATATGATCATAGATAAACAATTACTTAGAATGTAGTGGAGGTTAGAAGAAATAGTGATAGAATTTTCTTAATTAAATTTATTTTAGATAGAGAGATTCTTAATATTATTAGTGCCTATGCATCATAAGTAGGACTTGATAAATTTAGTAAATATCAATTTTGAGAAGATCTAGATAAGATAATTCAAGGAATAGCTGCTAGAGAAAAACTATTTATTGATGGTGACCTCAATGGGTATGTAAGAACTAGTCATAATAGATTTGATAGTATACATGGAGGATATGATTTTGGAGAAAGAAGTAAATACTTGGTTTAAAAAGAGAGTTTCTCAGTTAATTATTTTTAAAAGTGGATCGAGTGCAAGTCAAATAGATTTCTTTTTAATTAGGAGGGTCGATAGAACTAGTTGCGTCGATTATAAGGTAGTGTCAGGTGAGAGTGTAGTTACCCAACATACACTCTTAGTTTTAGATATTCAGATTAGAAAGAGACTTAGAAATATTAAGTATAACTTAGATCTTAAAATTAAGTGGCGGCGATTAGAAAGTAATCAAAAAGATTTTGTAAATAGAGTAGTACAAGAAGTAGATTGGAGAGACCATAATGATCCTGATACAATATGAAACAAAATGGTTAGTTGCATTAAGAGAGTGGCTAAAAATATATTTGGTGAGTCGAGAGGCGGTGTTCCACCACGTAAGAATACATCATGGTGGAATGAAAAGGTAAAAAATACTATTAAGATCAAGCGAGACCTTTACAGAGATTTAAAGAAGAACAATGATGGAACAAGTTTTGAGAGGTATAAGCTAGCTAAGAAAACAACTAAGAAAACTGTTCGAAATACAAAAACTAAATTATACAAACAAGTGTACGAGAAGTTTGACAATAAAGAGGCAGAAAAGCATATATATAGAATTGCTCGAATAAAAGAAATAAAGTTTAGAGACTTATACAGTTTAAAGTGTATTAAAGATAATGATTAAAAAATTTTAGTTCAAGATGAAAAGATTCAAGAAAGATAGAGAGATTATTTTGACAGATTGTATAATGGCAGTTTTACTCAAGATTTGGGAGATCTTACTGTTCAATCTGAGAATATGAATCGTAGTTTTATGTATATAATTAAAGAATCTGAAGTAAAAGAGACTTTAAGGATAATGAAATCAAGAAAAACTATTAGTTCAGATGAAATTCCTATTGAGATATGGAGATATTTAGGAGATATAGGTGTGAGGTGGTTGACATACCTCTTTAATAAGATTTGGCAAGCCAAAAGATACCAAATGAATGAAGGAAAAGTACCCTAGTATCTCTATATAAGAATAAAGATGATATTTAGAGTTGTTCTAATTACCATGAAATAAAACTCATATGTCACACTATGAACCTTTGGAAAAGGGTAATTGAATATAAATTGAGACAGACTGTTAAAATATTAAAGAACCATTTTGGATTCATGCTAGGACGATCAACAACAAAAACTATTCATTTATTTCGTCAACTTATAGAGCGATTCTGAGAGAGAAAAGAGATTTGTATATGGTATTTATTGATTTAGAGAAAACCTATGATAAGGTACCACGAGAGCTAATTTGGTGGACATCAGGAAGAAAAGAGTCCCCAATAAGTATATTGAAATAATTAATGACATGTATGACAGAGTAATACCTAATGTCAGAACATGTGGTGGTCTAACAAGTGATTTTTCTATCACAATTGGATTACAGTAAGAATCTACATTAAACCTGTTCTTATTTGCTATAGTGATGGATGAGGCTTACTAGAGCTATTTAGGATGAGATATCTTAGTGTATGCTATTTGCCGATGATATTATCTCAATTGATGAGACAAAAGCAGGAGTGAATGTCAAATTAGAGTTATAAAGATATACATTAGAATTTAGAGGTTTTAAATTGAGTAAAACAAAATATATGGAGTATAAATTTAGTAAATGACAGACCCTAAACTGTAGTGCTGTAACATGGAATGGGGAAGAGATACAAATGAGTAGTCAGTTTAAATGTTTGGGTTCTATTATTCAGAATGATGGATAGATTGACAATGATGTCAATCGTAGGATACAAGCTGGCTAGTTGAAATTGAAAAGTGCAACGGGAGTTTTATGCAACCGTAACATTCTGTTAAGACTGAAAGGAAAATTTTATATGACTGCTATTAGGTCAGTTTTGTTATATGGCACGAAATACTGAGCTATAAAGAAACATCATGCACAAAAAATAAGTATAATAGAGATGCGCATGCTTCGCTGAATATGCAGCAACACTAGCAATGATAAAGTGAGAAAAAAAAGATATTCATACTAAATTAGGTGTAGTCTCCATTGATGAGAATATGCGAAAAAATTACTTACAATAATTTGGTCATATGCAACGTAGATTTACAAATGCACCGGTTCGATAAGGGGAGGTTGATAAGAGGAGATTATTAATGTAGGACAAGTTAAAAGAGTAAAGGAAAGACCGAAAAAAATATAGATGGAGGTAATACGAAAAGATATGGATTGCAGAAGTTTAAATGAGGAGATACTACTTGATAGAAATGAATGGAGAAGGATTATAAACGTGATCGATCCAGCGTGATTCTCTTTTGATTCATATAGCCTACCCTAAGTATTTGGGATAAAATACTTAACTGTTGTTGTTGTTGTTGATATATCACCAGTATCTATTTGAAACACTGGTCGGCATATTGTCCTTTGGGGCAGGGATTATACGTCTTCCCTGAGGGCTGAGGCCGATAAAATCTTTCCATTTTTATTATTTTGTTTATAATTTGTATTATTAATTTTCTGGAATTTATAGGAAAACTCCAACAGTTCTGTTCACTGAAGAGCCAATGCCAACAAAACCCAGACGAGAAAAGAATTTTACCAAAACCAGGAGTCTGGAACTGATGCAATCAGCTTAATGAAATCTAATTAAAAATGAGTAAAAATAAAATAGTTTTAAATGGAACGTTGACAGCTTGGCTAAGAAACAAAACACAAAGGTATCGAATCAGAATACTGAGCCAAGATCAAACATACCAACTAGACAAACTAAATGTAGCATTAAAAATTCAAGAAATTCTCTTATACTATTAGAGATTAGGCAATGCATTAGACAATCAATTTCCAACTAATTCAAACAATAATCTAATTAAAGTAAGCGAAACGAATTAGTCCAAAGTTCCAATTCTAATCAAGAAATTGGACTTAAATCACAGATCTAGGTTCTTTATTATTCAAGAATTGAAAAGAGTAGGACAGACCTCGATCTGAGAGGTAAAAGTGTTGAGGGCGCGGGACTTGAGGTCATCGGCAGCGTTGGCGGTGGCGCCCTTGGATCCTCCACCGTGATCGGAGGCGGCGGCGCCTCCGACGGCCTGCCGGCGGCCGTTGACGTTACGGGCAAAGCAGTTGCCCATGTAAGATATAGAGAGAGTTCAGAAGAAGGCGACAGCGAAGAAACTCTAGAAGGAGAAGAGAGAGAGAGAGAGAGAGAGCATACGTATATATAGGTACATACAATGGGATGCAACTAAGAGAGAGAGAGAGTATAGGGGGAGAAAAAGGACTAGGAAGGAAACCGCAAGGGAGACCGGAGGGAGTTTCTAGATGGGCACAACCTTTTTTTTTTGCCAGTGAGACCACTTAAAACTTCTATTTTATTATAATATTGTCATTATAAATTTTGGATCAAAATATTCTGTCTTCTTCTTCTCCTCTCCTCTCCTCCATCTCCATGGCCTCTATCCACTGTTCGCTGGGATGCCCTCCACCCTTAGAGACGAAACCCTAGCGAGCTCACAGGTGCACGAATCTCATTCGAAATCTCCCGCCCTCTGCCCCCGCTCCGCCCGGCCCCCACTCACCCGCTCCCTCGCAGCTGGTCCAGCCCGGATCAAGGCTAGGCGGCGAGGGAGAAGGGGAGTGGGGGCGGAGCGAAGCCGGGGGAGTATTTGGGAGAGCGGTTCCTTCATTTTTTTCTTGAGATGGATTTTTGGGTTAAAAAGTGATGGGTTTTTCTTGAGAACGTATAGGAGAGAGGAGGAGATGAGGAAAAGAACGAGACGAGGGTATTTAGGTAATATTGGTGGGCTCACTAGGAAAAACCATTTCTTTTCAAAAGAGAAGGTGTGCTCACTAGGAAAAGTGGGCTCACTAGGAAAAATCCTGTGCCCATCTAGAAATTCTCGAGACCGGAAGATTGACCGGTCACTGTCCGCTCCAGTACCCAGCGATTTTTTAGGGTTTTTTGCTGCCGTCTACGAGGGCAAATTAGGAAACAATTTATTTATTCATTATTAATTACTACTGCTAATTTATTATATTTTAAATAAGAAACTCGTAGTTTAGTGTTTTGTCGTTTTCACGGAATTCATAGTTATCAACGGCATGAAATTTCTGGGATTTGGATTTTGTAAGCCCCGCTGCTCTCTAACCACATAATTGAGTATTATCGATGGGTATGCGTAAATTGATCGTGTATGAGAGTATGTAAAAGCAAAACTTAATAAAATTAAAATATAAGTCATCTATCAGGATCTTAAAAATTAGTCTATTGTCATATAGATAAAGATATACAACTTACTTATAACATGAATCAACAAGCACAATAAATAGACCCAGTTTCTAGTTTAACAAATATAGATATCAGAGTTGGAAACTAAGCTTACAAAAGAGTAAACATATGAAATTCTAAAGTACAAAAGTAGAGGTCTAGAAAATCTATTATTGTTCAGCCTACTCCAAAAAGTATAGATCACGCTGAGCATGTGAGGAAGTTCAAAATCAAACCTGATAAGTAATACAAATAAGATAGGACTTGTGCAACGTAAACTAGCAAGTAGAATATAAATGTGTGTATAAATAGTATGTATATATATGGAAAATAGTAATTATTCAAATAACAATATCAAACAGGGATACACGTGCGTGACAAGCTAAAATTAATAATCTATTTTTTTAAACTAACTGGTGAAAATATAAACTCGTATCGTAAAAATACCGTGTATTCCTGGCACCCGGTTAAGATGATACTGAGATGATAGCTCAGTACCATCCAGACACCCCCAACAAATGGCCCCTATTTCAGCTATGCATTTAATCTATCATAAATATTTCACGATACGATATTAGTCTATCCTTTAGTTCCCTAATAAACCAAGATTTCAAGTTATATTACATATAAATCAGTCTGGAATATGGTAAACTAGTTAAGTCAAAATTATATATGTATACATATTTATCATCTAATTAATATCCGAGTAACAAGTAAGACATGGTCATGTCAAAATCAAATTAATAAGCAAGTCAGGATTCATGGCAGTATCAAGACATATCTAAATACTAATCAGGGTAACCCGACATATTTTCATGTATTTTATATGAAGTAACTAGTATGTATACGTTGAGATTAAGCATGATATAATCAAAGAATGTTAAAGTAAGTATGATGGAAATACCGATCATGTATATAATCCACATATACAAATTATGCTTATAAATCACGTATTAGGTAAATGGGTATTAGGATATAAGGATGCCCATTAAATAGGTTTAATACTATCATAGCCATTACTTTAATAGCATATGAATATTACCAAATCCTTTCATGCTACGGAAAAGTAACAAATTTTTTAAATCTTAAAATAATATATATTTTTCAAGTGAATGTGGATTAACATAAAAAGATTATGATATAAACGTAATAGCTTGTATACAATTAATATTTTAGTAAATTAAATGTAAAAACTTATGTGAAACACTTTCTTTAAAATTGATTATGAATAAATATATACATATATTATATAGAAATTTTCTCATCGCAAGTGGAAAATAAAATATGCTTAGAAATCATATCATTGTATTAAACACGAAAGACTTAAATGGAAATCTTTTAAATTTGTATCCAAATATGTTGAGCATTCATTAAAAAATAATTTCTATAACCAAGCATGGAGCATATATTTGGTGGTTGAGGAAGCTCAGAAATTTTATCTTTTCTTAAAAAAAAAAATCCAAACATTGAATAAAGAAATGGAAGAGAGAGATTGAGAGTGTTTTTGAGAGGAAAATATGGCAAAAAGACTCTCTCTCTCTTTTTAATTTCAGTCCAGCAGCATAGTAGGATAAAATTTACAATTTGACGAGATGGGATGCGGAAGGTATTGTTGAATAAGGACAAAATAGATATAGGAGAAATAGTTAGTAATAATATTTTATTAGAATTATTTAAAGACATAAAACTCTAATTAAATTAATCTTAATGAAATTAAACTTGATTTTACAAGTAAAAAGAAGAGAGATCGACCAAAATATATGTAGGGTCCATTAATGATCAAAATTATATTATTTAAGAGAATATTCGAAAAAATCACCAAAAATATGAAAAATTGAGACGAAAACAACGCACTCACCTCAGAGTTAATCTGACATTAGGGATTTAAGTTATGATAAAAATTAGATTATTACAGATTTTCATTGTTACATTTTCAAACTGTATTTCATATACTGGCTATATGCCTTCAATGTGTCCAAACTGTGTTCTGTATACCAATTGGTAGTCCATAGTAGAACAAAGGAAACAAATTAGTACTTCACTTTGATAGAATCTATCTAATCAATTTGGTTCATGTAACTTGAATTTAAAATGTGCACCCTAGGCATAATAATTGGCTAAGATTCTCTAGGACCTTTGTTATACCCCGACCCTCAAAAGGTCCCCGTCTCATATGTCAGCGCTAGTTCCAGTCTTAAGCCATATCATCAGATCCCAATATCTTACTCAAACAGACTTATCGTTAGTCCTATGTATAAATTATGTTAACTATCATGGTGCACTAGGATCATACAAGAAAATAAATAAGAGATTATTACAAAAATAAGCATCGGTACTTATTAAAAAGTAGTAGCACCTAAATATACAAATATATATTTCAATTCAAATTTTCTAATTGGTTCCAAAGATACAAAAAGTTGCATCCGTCTTAGTGTTGTCCACAAAGTAAACGTCCGATACCTAACTTAGCCCACTAGGTCACCTGGTTGATTGGGCAACTCCAAGCCCGGGGGCGACCACTGTAACAGCCTAATTTTATCATAATTTACATTTTTGATATCAGATTAATCCCAAAATGAATGTGTTGTGTTCGTCTTATTTTTTTATATTTTTGTGATTTTCTTGAAATTTTTAAGATAGTCACTTCAAATAATATTATTTTAATCACCGGTAAGTCCTACACATATTTTTACTAGTCTCTCTTCTTTTGACTTGTAAAAATGAAGTTTGACTTTATTTGGATTAGTTTAATTTGAAATTATAGTTTTAAACAACTTTAATAACCTATTATTATTAGTCATTTGTCCTATTCCTATTTTGTTTTTATTCACCCATACCTCCTTCAACATGCTTGTCCTTTGGCCAAGCATGACACACTATCTGTTATTCCCATATCTCTCTTTTATTTATATCTTTTTTTCCCTTCCTTTCATTTATTTTCACTCCTTTATTTTTCATTCCTCTCTTCCTTTTATTTATTTTTTTACTTCAACTCAAGAGAAGAAGAAGAAAAGAGAAGAAGAAGAAGAAAAGGAGAAGAAGTTTTTTTAGTCTCAAAATATACTTATCTTCCTTTCCATCAAGGCAAGTAAAATCACATCCACTCTCATGTTTTATTTCTAACTCTAATTGTTTATGGTTAACTTAGAATCTTGATTTGTTAAAACTTAAAAAGATAACATCTCTATACAAAAATCTCTATGATTATTCTAGAAAAATAAAAATATGAGTTTTACACTTTACTCTATATTTATGTATCGAATTTATCATTTTATTTATAGTCTCTCATTCTTAAACTACAAGTTGTAAAGTTAAACTATATGCTTAATATTTAAATTATAAAAATACCACCTTTATGAATGTTCATCATATTTTATATAAATTTGACATTTTCTACATAACTTCTTCATGTATAATGTAATGATTTTAAATCACTTTCCACTTGCCATTAGAACAAAGGTATATATAAGTTAAGCTATATGCTTAATTTTTAAATTATAAAAATGCTACCTTTATGAATGTTCATCATATTAGATATAAATTTAAAGTTTTCTATATAAGTTTTTTGTGTATAATATAATGATTTAAAAATTATTTTCCACTTGCCATTAGAAAATATGTATATATACATTTATTTATTTATTCATTATCATGTTTTAAAGAGAGAGTTTCATATAAGTTTTACATTAAATTTACTAAAATATTTCTTTTATGCAAGCTATTATATTAGATCATGATTTTTTTTTTATGCTAATCCATGTTCACTTTAAAAATATATATATTATTAAGGTTTAATAAATTTGTTACTTTCCATAACATGAAATCATTCTAAAATTTGGAAAATTCATATATTGTTAAAACAATCGTTATAATAGTGTTAAGCCTATTTAATTTCTATTTTACAATTTAGTACCCACTTACCTAATATGTATTTATATGCATAATTGTATATGTATGATTCACATACATGATCATCAAAAATATTTTACACCCTAATGCCCACTTACATACATGTTTATATGCATAATTGTATATATGTGTGGTTTACATACATGATCATTATTTTCGTAACACATTCTAATATTTTATGACTATCATGCTTACATTGATATATACATACTAGTCACTTTGACAATTGCCTTGACATATACATACTAATTACTTGTACAAAATACATAAAACTATGTCGGATTTCCCTTATTAGTATATACACATGTCTTGATAGTGTCATGGATCCTGACTTGCCAGTTAACTTGATTTTGATATGGACCACATCTTTGTTGTTACTAGACATGTATATATATTAATCTTGATATGACTGGTTCATCATATTCCGGATTGATTTGTATGTAATATAACTTGAAACTTTGGGTTATGGGAGAACTAAAGGGTGGACAAATATTGTATCGTAAAAAATTTAGGACATGTTGCGCAACCGAAATATGGGCCATCCACGGGGGCGCCCGGATGGTACTGAGCCATCATCTCTTGTTTAGTCCATGTTGATGGAACAACCGAATACTTAGTATCGGTATCTGCTTGAGTGCTGAGCGACACGGCTGGTTCAGCACAGTATCTTGGCCGGGTCCAGGGTATGCACGGGTACTTTCATGATACGAATCTATTTCTTCACCATTTAGTTCAAAACATAAACTAAAATAAGATATTAATTTAGACTTGATATGTATTAGTCTCCGTACTTGATATTGATCACATGCGAGTCTATTTTTTCACCATTTAGTTTAAAACATAAAATAAAATAAGATATTAAATTAGACTTGATATGCATTAGTCTCTGTACTTGATATTGATTACATACGAGTCTATTTCTTTATCATTTACTTCAAAATGTAAACTAAAATAAGATATTAACTTAGACTTGATATGCATTAGTCTCCGTACTTGATATTGATCACATGCGAGTCTATTTCTTCACCATTCAGTTCAAGATATAAAATAAAATATAATATTAAGTTAGACTTGATATGCATGTATATTCTGCTTGTATTGTTAATCATTACTATTTTTCATACATGTGCATATACTTTTTATATCAATTTATACTATACTTGTTAGTGCATATTGCACACTCCCTATGATACGAGTTTATTTTTTCACCATTCAGTTCAAAACATAAACTAAAATAAGATATTAATTTAGACTTGATATGCATGTACATTCTTGCTTGATATCATTACTTGATCATTTAATATTTTCTACACATACACATACTTTCATATCCACACTCATATCTAACCTATTTGTTTATATTACATGCTCCGTACTTCTTATTGTTTTACTTACCGGGTTTGACCATGAGCTCCCCCACACGCTTAGGTATTGAAGATGTGAGCGAGGATCCGCCATTGCATGACCCGTACTTTCTAGAGCAGGCCAAGTATCAGTAGATCTATAGGCATCCGCTTTTGTATTTTTGGTTTGCTATGTATCACCCCTTTGCAATTTTATTTCCAACTTTTATATCAGTGTTATACTGTTGCTTCATATCTTAGACTTATATATGTAGACATCTAAAAAAAGAATAATAATAAATAAAAAAAATTAAATTAATTAATTAAAATTAAAAAAAAATTTGACGCGGACGCCCCCGGGAATTTCCCGCAGGTGACCCGCGGAAGAATTCCCGCGGAGCACCCGCGGGAGAACTCCCGCGGGTACAACCTGCAGGAGGGCTCCCGCGGGTGGCCACCCGCGGGAGTTTCTCCTGCGGGTTGCCACCCGCGGGAGCGCTCCCGCAGGTGCTAACCCGCGGGTTATTTTTCGTTGTTTTCCATTTATTTATTTCCTATTTATTTCGCTGAAATCCCGTGATCCGATTTTTCAGGGAGGATATCGAGCCGGATTTCAAGTTTCCTCAGTCTATAAAAGACAGGAGCTGACTCGAGAGAGAGGACTTTTGGACGATTTTGGGCGAGCTCGTGAAATTGAGAAGCGGAGCAGAGCCATCCTCTTCCAAGTCAGACGGTCTACGGAGGCACTAGCGAGACTCCATCGCCACCCGAACCCACATAGAAAAAAGGAAATTCATCATTATTCCCATTCTTCCTGTTCTTCAAATTTGTAATCCACATCCTTTGGTTGTAATCCAGAAATTTTATAATGGAAGGAAAGGTGCAATTTTTGAGCGAATAAGAACTGGCGACCACAGTGGGAGCCTCTCTGTTCACAACAGAGAATCTGGTGGTGCAATCTGACTTGGTAGCGATCGGATTGGTTGTTGAAATGCTGGTCGTAGAAGTCGACCAGCAAAAATATGAGGAATTTCTTTCTTCCTCTGATTCGGAGCCTACGCGTCACCGCTGGGCGACGATGAAAAAAGGTGAGACGTTATCGCCCATCGGAAATCAAAAGGCGTCATCGCCTATTAAAACTTACGAGGCGTTATTGCCCGTTGAAACTGACAAGACGTCATCGTCTGTCAAGTACACGGCGTTATCGCCTGTTCCAAAGTCAAGCCAAAAGTCAAACCAAACTCTAATCCGCTCCCAAAAGAGAAATCTGAGACGTAAAACTCAACGAGAACGCCTCAATCATACAGAAAGGGTTGCAGAAAATTCCGGGACAGTGAAAAATTTCAGAGCAAACCCACGGATGCAACTACGGGTTGTATCCCGCAGAAGTAACCCCACGAGTGCAAACCCGCAGCTTGCAACTGCGGGTGGCAACCCGCGGCATGCAATCGCAGGTGGCAACCCGCGGCTTGCAACCGCAGTTTGCACCCCGCAGGAGCGAACCCACGGGAACAAACCCACAGTTGCAACCGCGGGTTGCATCCCGCAGATGTAATCGACGGGTTACGTTCAATGAACACAACCCTCATGTCTCTTCGAGCACGCCTATGGTGAGCACGCAACATACACCAAGAATTTTAATCTCACTATCAGAGGCGTGCGGGGCCCGCACAACTACTCAGACAAGTGTGCACTCCAGAAGAATTTGCAGAAGGGTTGGAGAACAATCTGATGCTGGAAAAAAACTCAGCCCTGAAATATTGCAAACTCTCCAGTATTATGAACCAAATTTGCGATGCAATAGACGTCAAAATGCAAGTTGAGAGGAGAAGGTACCCCAAGATTTGAGAAAGTACCTCAATTGGAAGAAGAACTCCTCACAAAATATTCCTCATTGCCAATGCGAACAGTTAATCTCAACTATTCTATCAAGCTATAAATGCAACGCATAACGATCAGTTTTTGAGCGGATCACCGAACCTAAAAGAATGCGAACGGTGATAAAGGTGTGCTCGGAAACCGATCTGCCTGCTACCTCATCGCATATGGTTAATAAAGACAAAAAAGTGGTCGGAAACAACCCTTTAGATAAGAAAATCTCTTCAGGATCAAAAGGAGTTTCTATCGAACCAGATGACGTGCGCTTAGAAGAAGTCACTGGAATGCTTGAGAGATAAGAAAAACGTCTCGAATAGTAAGAGGAGACTATAGAAGAAATGAAACAATTTTTAATTGAGTTGTTAGCTCAAACTAGAAAGAACCAATCCTTGTCGTCCATTTCTAGTCGGCAGAAAGGAAAACGACCCGTCCAAATAAATGATGATAGCGAGGACGAGAATGAAGAAGTACCTCCTCATTCAAGAAAGGAAGAGAAAGTGAAGGTTATCATCAACCCTCACGTAGAAAAAAATAGAGAAGATGGAGAATCAACTACAAACTCTTCTTCATCGAAAGAAACTGCAAGAGGTGGGGGTAGTCTGTCCCTATCTCATAGAATGGGAGACCGTGCCTTATCCTGCAAAATATAAACCGTTGAACCTTCAGTCATTCGACGGTAAAGCTTCGCCGTAATAACACATCTTCTACTTTCTGTCGCAGACAGGACATCTCATGGGGAATGATCCGACTATGACTAAAATATTTGCGAGCACTTTACGGGGCCCCGCATTTTCCTGGTTCATGCAGTTACCCCAGGGAACAATTAAATCATGGGCTGATGTAGAACGTGAGTTCCTAGCTCGATTCTTTGAGGATGATACAGAAGTCTCTATACTATCCTTGCTAGCAGCAAAACAAGAGGAAGGCGAAACGGTCAAAGCTTATGTCGAGCAGTTCCGAGAACTTTCTGTTCGATGCCCACATGGCATGACGCAGGACACGCTTGTGGAAACCTGCACACACAACTTGTTGACCGATATCCTAGACAAGATGGGCTCGGTCGAATCCAAATTATGGAAGGATCTGCTTAAGCAGGGTGAACAGGCCGAAGATATACTTCGCCGCCTCGAAAAGCGATAGTCTGCAATCGGAGGCAGTACAAATGAATCTCCATTCCATTTCTCCCGTTCTAAAGGGAAAGACATAATGGCAATGGCGGTAGAAAACACATCGAAACAGAAAGCATGGCCAACTATAAGCAACACAGCAAAGTCGCCCAGGCTTCAAAAGCAGTATTCGTTCAAGGATGAACATACTACTACGATGTTCAATCTGCTCAGCAAACGCAAAATGCTTAAGTTGCCGGAGAGTAAGAGACCGGAAGAGGTGGGGAAGACTAACGATCCGAATTACTGCCTGTACCATCGGATTGTAGGTCACCCTACAAAGAATTATTTTATCTTAAAAGATAAAATTCAAGCATTAATTGACGCCGGAGCAGTTCAGCTCAAACCTGAAGAAAAAAGGAGTTAGAGCTAACTCCAACACATTTAATGTGTGTGGTCAAAAAGTACCACTTGGGCTCACAACAATTCCTAAGATGAGCTCAGGGCGGTTAATTTAAACCAAAAAAAAATTATGGAATTACCCAACGCCGTCAAGGCAATGAGGAGAGAATAAGTTTCTCGCCAACCCCATCATACTGAGGGTAAAAAGTATGAATCACCCAACGCCGTCAAGGCAAAGGGAAGAGAATAAATTTCTCGCCAACCCCATCATGCTGGGGATAAAAAGTATGAACTGCCCAACGCCATCAAGACAACGGGAAGAGAATAAATTTCTCACCAACCCCACCATGCTGGGGGTAAAAAGCATGAACTGCCCAACGCCGACAAGGTAACGGGAAGAGAATAAATTTCTCGCCAACCCCATCATACTGGGGGTAAAAAGTATGAACTACCCAACGCCGTCAAGGCAATGGGAAGAGAATAAATTTCTCGCCAACCCCACCATGCTGGAGGTAAAAAGCATGAATCACCCAATGCCGTCAAGGGAAAGAAAAGAGAATAAATTTCTCATCAACCCCACCATGCTGGGAGTAAAAAAGTATGAATTACCCAACGCCGACAAGGTTACGGGGAGAGAATAAATTTCTCGCCAATTCCATCATGCTGGGGGTAAAAAAGTATGATTACCCAACGCCATCAAGATTACGGGAAGAGAATAAATTTCTCGCCAACCCCTTCATGCTGGGGGTAAAAAGCATAAACTGCCCAATGCCGTCAAGGTAACGGGAAGAGAACCAGTTTCTTGCCAACTCCCTCATGCTGGGGGTAAAAGTATGAACTGCCCAATGCCGCTAAGACAAAGGGAAGAGGAAAAGTTTGTCATTTAAACCCAAACGAAATTCTCGACAACTCACCATGCTGAGGGGAAGAGTATGACTAGCCCAACTCAAACGGTAGTTGGTAAAGGCAAATCAAACCCGTTGATAGCTGGGGATTTGCTAAAAATCTCATGACAAATCAGTCATAATAGCATCATTATCCGAATATAAGGTTACATTGCTGTCCTAAACTGCTAAGGCAAGGGGAAGAGGAAGAGTTTGGCATTTAAGCCCAAACGAAACCCTCGATAACTCATCATGCTGAGAGAAATAGCATGGCTAGCCCGACTCAAACGGTAGTTGGTAAAGGCTAATCAAATCCATTGATAGCTGGGGATTTGCTAAAAACCCTAATCAGATAAATCTCTTGTCATGTTAAAATTTCACCTCTGACAACAAAACTTTTCTCATCATTTTTCTCCAGCAAAGCAAGTGACCCTCCAAAATATTTGTCAAGTTAAAATCATATCTCTGACATCATATTCAAAATCAAATAAGATATAATCCGATTAAATCTCCTGTCATATTAAGATTTCACCTCTGACAGAAAAGAAAATTCACACTTCATCAAGTCCAACATTACAACCTCTGATGAACTTTCTTTTGATATTGTTAAGTTAAAAGTCACCTCTGATGAAAATTATCTCCCTATCAAGTTAACAGTTACCTCTGATAGTCCGATTTTAAGACTAAATACGTTAACCGTCACCTCTGTTTAGTCAGCTTGTCCCTATTACGACCAGATTCTCTGAATAGGTTGAGCTCCAAGACACGTTTAATGTCACCTCTGTCTTTTCCTGATCCGTCATACTAGATGTCACTAAACGGTTAGGATTAAAATGAGCACGTTAATATGATACCTCTGCTTGACCTAAAAAGAGCACATTAATATGATACCTCTACTTGTCACCAAATGAGCACGTTAATATCATACCTCTACTTATTATCTAATGAGCACGTTAAAATCATACCTCTATTTGTTACTGAATAAGCATATTAATACTATATCTCCACCCATATCTTACGAAATACGTTAACAATTATTTCTGTCTACCAAATTCTTTACACATTTGATAGCGAAAATCAAATAATCCAAAGTATTTCGAAATTCAGTACAGCTAAATACAGAACTTCGAAAATTTTGGAGGGGTTTATGTAGACATCTAAAAAAAGAATAATAATAAATAAATAAATTTAATTAATTAATTAAAATTAAAAAAAAAATTGACGCGGACGCCAGCGGGAATTTCCCGCGGGTGACCCGCGGGAATCTCCTGCGGGTGCACCCACGGGAATTTTCCCGCGGGTGCACCCGCGGGAAAACACCGCACCCGCGGGAGAATTCCCGCGGGCACCCGCGGGAGAATTCCCGCGGGGCACCCGTGGGAATCTTCCGCGGGTGCAACCTGTGGGAGAACTCTTGCGAGTGCAACCCGCAGGAGGGCTCCCGCAGGTGGCCACCCACGGGAGTTTCTCCCGCTGGTTGCCACCCGCGGGAGCGATTCCTCGGGTTGGCTCCCGCAGGAGCGCTCCCGCAGGTGCCAACCCGCGGGTTATTTTCCGTTATTTTTCGTTTATTTATTTCCTATTTATTTCGCTGAAATCCCATGATCCGATTTTTCAGAGAGGATTTGAGCCGGATTTCAGTTTCCTCGGTCTATAAAAGACAGGAGCTGACTCGAGAGAGGGGACTTTTGGACAATTTTGGGCGAGCTCGTGAAATTGAGAAGCGGAGCAGAGCCATCCCCTTCCAAGTCAGACGGTCTACGAAGGCACTAGCGAGGCTCCATCGCCACCCGAACCCACATAGAAAAAAGGAAATTCATCAATATTTCTGTTCTTGCTGTTCTTCAAATTTGCAATCCACATCCTTTTGTTATAATCTAGAAATTTTATAATGGAAGAGGTAGTGGTTAACTTGATAGAGAAAATGATTGCCGTAAAAAAAAATGACTCAAAAAAAAATGACCTCCGCTTGTCATCCTATAAGCACGTTAACATTATACTTCTGCTTGGCATCATTAGGCACGTTAACATCATACATCTACCTATTATTCGTAAATCCTAATAGGTCGCACTATATGTCGCTTAACAATTAGGATTAAATTTACCTAAAAAAACTCTTACTATCAAGTCCTGAGCCTATGAATAGTTGGAGTCATTATCCATGAAGTGTATAAAATACACATACGTATGTAATAAAATAAGAATAAATAAGATAACAACAATGATACAGCAGCACACAACAAAGTTCTTTTTCTCTGTATTATTACAAATGATCAATAAGTAATAATAATAATTACTTCTGAGACAAATCCTTTAAAACATCTTCTACCTCTTGCAACCTATGGTGGAGGTTATCCCTTGTTGTCTCTAAAGCTCTCCTCTGCAAGTCCATTTCATCAATGGGAGGTTGTTGTGCAGCTTGAGTCTTGAATTCTTCTAACTCCCTGATGCCGACGACGATATCATGCTCGGTTTGCTCCTTTTGCCGTGAGATCTCAGATGCTTTGCTAGAAAAAGTTTGAATTTCGAGTTCGAGATTGGCAATCGAGACTGACTAAACAATATATCTTCTCTTTTATATGGCAGTAGACTAATTTTCAAAATCCTGATTGATGACTAGTATTCAGTTCCATTCATTTCTTCTTTTGCATACTTATAAGCCTCGTGCACATCGACTTATACGTGCCCACTGGTAACGCACTCCGTTTCCGTATTTCTCCTGGAAATAAGGCGTTACAGAGTGGTATCAGAGCTCTAGATTTATTTAGGATGTCTTTAAGACTACTGCTATATACAAACATGTCCAAATTTTTCTTTGATCTGAAACCTTATTTTGATCCTATTATTTGTTTATTTTCTATCTTACCTTTTTTTTTATCCATACCATATCGATCTTTTGATTTTTTATGCACCTAGTATTGTACTTCTGCAGTTCAAGACCTATTGAGTTGACGTAGTAATTATAGAGTTTTATTCTCACTCGACAACAATTATAGTCATGTATTAGAACTATAGCAAGCGGATTTATGAGATACTCCATAGTTGATTTTCGACCAAAATCATATACTTTCGCTATTATGAGTCTTACCTATTGACGTGACAATAATTGATCTGCAGACAATTATTGCAGCTATTCGCAAGGATCTTAATAAGTGAGACTTATGATATTTTTTCCATCATATATCTTTGATTGTTTCTCCAACTATTTTAGATAGTATGACAAGGTAGTTAGTTTTCAGTTATATTTTAATTGGAACTATTTTCTCAATAACCACATTCATATCAATTGATTGATATCTTATTATTCCAATCAGTTAAAAATTAAATTTCAAGAACGAAATTTTTTTATAAGGAGGGTAGGATGTAATAACCTAATTTCATCATAATTTACATTTTTGATATCAGATTAATCCCAAAATGAATGTGTTGTGTTTGTCTCATTTTTTATATTTTTATGATTTTCTTAAAATTTTTAAGATAATCACATAAAATAATATTATTTTAATCACCGGTGGGTCCTACACAAATTTTTACTAGTCTCTCTTCTTTTGACTTGTAAAAATAAAGTTTGACTTTATTTTGGTTAGTTTAATTTGAAATTATAGTTTTAAACAACTTTAATAACCTATTATTATTAGTTATTTGTCCTATTCCTATTCCTATTTTATTTTTATTCACCCATACTTCCTTCACCATGCTTGTCTTTTAGCCAAACATAACAAACTATCATATTATCCCCATATCTCTCTTTTATCTATATCTTTTTCTTCCCTTCTTTTCATTTATTTTTACTCCTTTATTTTTCATTCCTCTCTTTCTTTTATTTATTTTTTTACTTCAACTCAAGAGAAGAAGAAGAAAAGAGAAGAAGAATAAGAAAAGAGAAGAAGAAGAAAAGTAGAAGAAGTTCTTTAAGCTCAAAATAAGATTATCTTCCTACCCATCAAGGCAAGTAAAATCACATCCACTCTCATATTTTATTTCTAACTCTAATTGTTTATGGTTAACTTAGAATCTTGATTTGTTAAAACTTAAAAAGATAATATCTCTATATAAAAATCTCTATGATTATTCTAGAAAAATAAAAATATGATTTTTACACTTTACTCTATATTTATGTATCGAATTTATCATTTTATTTATAGTCTCTCATTCTTAAACTACAAGCTGTAAAGTTAAACTATATGCTTAATTTTTAAATTATAAAAATATCACTTTTATGAATGTTCATCATATTGGATATAAATTTGACATTTTCTACATAAGTTCTTCATGTATAATGTAATGATTTTAAATCACTTTCCACTTGCCATTAGAACATATGTATATATAAGTTAAACTATATGCTTAATATTTAAATTATAAAAATGCTACATTTATGAATGTTCATCATATTGGATATAAATTTCAAGTTTTCTACATAAGTTCTTTATGTATAATATAATGATTTAAAAATTATTTTCCACTTGCTATTAGAAAATATGTATATATACATTTATTTATTTATTCATTATCATGTTTTAAAGAGAGAGTTTCATATAAGTTTTACATTAAATTTACTAAAATATTTCTTTTATGCAAACTATTATATTCGATCATGATTTCTTTATGCTAATCCATGTTCACTTTAAAAATATATATATTACTAAGGTTTAATAAATTTGTTACTTTCCATAACATGAAATCATTCTAGAATTTGGAAAATTCATGCATTGTTAAAGCAATCGTTATAATAATATTAAACCTATTTAATTTTTATTTTACAATTTAGTACCCACTTACCTAATATATGTTTATATGCATAATTGTATATGTATGATTCACATGCATGATCATCAAAGATATTTTTACACCCTAATGCTCACTTACATACATGTTTATATGCATAATTGTATATATGTGTGGTTTACATATATGATCATTATTTCAATAACACATTCTAGTATTCTATGACTATAATGCTTGCATTGACATATACATACTAGTCACTTGTATAATTGTCTTGACATATACATACTAATTATTTGTACAAGATACATGAAATTATACTGAATTTTTCTTGTTAATATATACACATGTCTTGATAGTGCCATGGATCATGACTTGCCTGTTACTTGATTTTGCCATGGACCACATCTTTTTTGTTACTAGACACGTATATGTATTAATCTTGGCATGTCTAGTTCATCATATTTCGGATTGATTTGTATGTAATATAACTTGAAACTTTGGATTATGAGAGAACTAAAGGGTGGACAAATATTGTAACGTGAAAGGTTTAGAACATGTTGCGCAACCGAAATAGGGCCCATCTGTGGGGGCACCCAGATGGTACTGAGCCATCATCTCTTGTTTAGTCCATGCTGATGGGACGACCAAATACTCAGTATCGGTATCTACTTGAGTGATTAGCGGTACGGCTGGTTCAATGCCAGCATCTTGGCCGGGTCCCGGATATGCACGAGTATTTTCACGATACGAGTCTATTTCTTCACAATTCAGTTCAAAACATAAACTAAAATAAGATATTAACTTAGACTTGATATGCATTAATCTCCGTACTTGATATTATCACATGCGAGTCTATTTCTTCACCATTTAATTCAAAATATAAACTAAAATAATATATTAACTTAGACTTGATATGCATTAGTCTCCGTACTTGATATTGATCACATGCGAATCTATTTCTTCACCATTTAGTTCAAAACATAAACTAAAATAAGATATTAACTTAGACTTGATATGCATTAGTCTCCGTACTTGATATTGATCACATGCGAGTTTATTTCTTCACCATTCAGTTCAAGATATAAAATAAAATGTAATATTAAGTTAGACTTGATATACATGTATATTTTGCTTGATATTGTTAATCATTACTGTTTTCCATACATGTGCATATACTTTTTACATCAATTCATATTATACTTGTTAGTGCATATTGCACACTCCCTACGATACGAGTCTATTTTTTCACCATTCAGTTTAAAATATAAACTAAAATAAGATATTAATTTAGACTTGATATGCATGTATATTCTTACTTGATATCATTACTTGATCATTTAATATTTTCCACACATGCGCATACTTTCATATCCACACTCATATCTAACATATTTGTTTATATTACATGCTCCGTACTTATTGTTTTACTTGCCGGGTTTGACCCTGAGCTCCCCCACACGCTCAGGTACTGAAAATGTGAGCGAGGATCTGCCATTGCATGATCCGTATTTTCTAGAGCAGGCCGAGCAGTAGTAGATTTATAGGCCTCCGCTTTTGTATTTTTGGTTTGGTATGTATTACCTCTTTGGGACTTTATTTCCAACTTTTGTATCATTATTGTACTTGTTACTTTTTATCTTAGACATGTATATCTTCTCTTTTATATGGCAGTAGACTAACTTTCAAAATTCTGATTGATGACTAGTATTCAGTACCATTCATTTCTTCTTTTACATACTTATAGGTCTCGCGCACGTCGACTTACACGTGCCCGTCGGTAATGCACTCCGTTTCCGTATTCCTCCGGAAAATAGGGCGTTACAGCCACCCTCAGCGAAGCTCGAGTCAGACCCAGCCAGGCCCATTTTTTGTTTTAAATTGAGGAACTGGGTGGACCCAGGTTCAGCCTAGGCTAGTCCGACCTTGATCAGCATTGATACCTCCTAACTAGCTGTTTGGAACTGTTTACGGTTGCTTGGGGGTATTTTGGTCCCAACGGCTCAATAATGATTAGTTGAGAGTATATTTTGGTCATTTATTGGTATGGAGGGGCGTATTTTGACCAAAATACCCCCTCCAATAACCAAAAATAGCTAGTTTGGGTGTTTTAGTCTTTTTGAATGTTTAGTTGCCTCTATAAATAGAGCCACCCTTCATTCCAATTTTCACTTACAAAATCTCTCTTTATTATTTAATTTCAAGGAAAAATAAAATTCTAGTCTCTAATATCTCTTTCAAGTCTCCAAATCTCTATAAATTCTCTTTAGTTTACGTATTTTGTTTTTAATTTCTTGTAATGGCATCATCTTTCTATTTTATTGTTGTTGAAGTAGATAAGGTTGCTTTCGTCGGCCTAATCTCTCCTGAAAATTCTTCTAGCTCTAAACTCGATGAACCAACTATTGTCCCTTCAGCTAAGTGACTGATCCAAAGTGTGGTGCTTTTTCGAATGGGTTGAAAGAACGGTGCGGGCAACATCGATCATCGTAATCAAAGTGAAGTGACCCATCTACGACAAGCTCTTAATTGTGCACCATTCTATAGAGACAACCCATTTAATCTGGCATAAAATTTTCATAATAAAAATCAATGGGACCAACCTAATATCTGAAATCTTTGTTCTTTCAATTTTCAACAACCGATAATCTCATAAACTTTTCTTTTGATGAAATAAGAGCATGAAAGCGATATTATGGTGAATTGTTTACATAATGATCCATTTATAGCTATTAAAATCTGAATTTTGTTGTAATGGGTAGAGATGGTTTTACTCATGGTTTCATTCATTTCATACCAAACTTACAAACATGATATTTAATTAATTGCATGATGCTACTGGAAAACAAAAATTAATTTCTTAATTGCAAAATCTAAATTACAAATTTGCTCATACTTATGTTACTTGGACTACTAGACAATGATAAGAAATAAAAAGATAATTCTCATTTATATTACTTGGAAAAACAAATATTAATTTCTTAAAAATCTAAATAGTAAATGTGCTCTTACTTATGTTACTTGGACTACTAGACAATGAAAGACATTTTATGCGTTATTGCCCACTAGATTGATGAATCTTGGCAAATATAAAAAAAGAGTTATAACTTTTATTTCTTTTGAAGAAACACACATGGAAAAAACTTGTTGAAGTGATTTATCAAGAATTATTAGAATTTTGAACTTTCTAATAGAATTTATATTATTCTATTAATAATGATAGCAATAACAACATAAGCTGTAGAGTATCTGCATGGTTGCTTACTTTACTAATTAATATATTGATGATTTTTTTAAGTTAGGTATATGTGTATATTACTAATTTGGTTGTGTAATATATTTTTGATGATATTAGAATAATTATTTTTAAAAATTAGAAGTGCTTCTACTTTTATGGCAGTTAATAAAGTAGAATTAAACTGCATAAACAAATTTGCAAATGATTTAATATAAGACCCAAAAATATGCTTGGGGACTCTAAACATACATGGAATTTGTATACTTATTTTTGCAAACTGCTACTTCTCATAAAAATATTATTGATGTATTTACATTTAACACACTAAATCATAGTTGTCAATTAGAGAGAATTATAATTTTTGAATGAGAAATAGCCTTAGCTTTACAAAATTTCTTAAAGTTTTTTATGATGCCACTCTTTTTCTATTTGGTTACTAGTATCCTACTATTACTCAAGTTGGTGCAGAAATTTATTTAATTCAATCATATTTACTTAGCATGTGGGAGATCTTCATTTTGGACCCATATTACTCAAAATGCAAGATAATTTGATAAATATTACTTGTGTATCCCTACAATTTTTGATGTTGTATACTTATTAACCCTTGTATGAAAAAAATATGGCTTAATAATTTGTTAAACTTCTATATAGTAAGTTATATCAAGAGACTTTATAGTATAAACATAATATTAGGTAATATCTAAAGTATTATTTAATGAGTATAATTCTAGGTATGAGACTCGACAATCTCAACCATAATAAAGATCTAGTCCATCCAAAGGAGACATTTATGTAAATAAACTCCTTCATTAACTCTATCAGTAATAAAGATGGTAGCCCATGAATCATCACCATCATTTATAAGAAAAATTTTTAAACTAGACAAATATTTTAATGCTCTATTAGAAGAATTTCTAAGTAATTAACCTGATTTTGATCTTTTACAATAGTGGAGCAAATTGGATTAACAATATATCCAATTGTTTCCACTATGACACACTGCAAATTTTTTATGTTACTTTTCAGAGCACCTTCAACACAGGAGAATAAATAGTCAATTATCATCTGAGAAGCCGAGATATAGATATGGTATAAGTACTAATATATTTAAAAGATTGGTGGATGGAAAAAAGAAATAATAAGGTTTGGATGTCATTAATATCACATAAAGTGCACTTGAAGAGTTAGAAGTTGAAACTGCAATTAGAACAAAAGTTGTTTTTCATTAGAAAATACTTGCACATAATAAAAAATAGATTACTTCATGCCAACCTAGTTAGGATGTATGCATACTATTGTGATGCAATAATCTTCCTTTTTTTAATTCGAATAATAAACTTAATATAAAATTGTAATATTATTAATTTAATGATTAACAAATTTATATTTTTAAAGAATATATCACGTGTATTATTATATTTTTAGCATTTTTTTTTCATATTTTTAAATTTTTCTGTGTTTATTTTTAATTTTTTTTTTTAAAAAAAAAAACCATGTTTGAAATATCCAAGCTGGTCTGGAGCCTGACCTGGGTTTGGCCCGATCAGGACCTATGCCCAACTCACCCAGTCCAAGTCTAGGCTAACCCTTTTGGATAGAACTACCAATAATTAAGCTGAATATGAAACTATAATTATATACTTAAGTTAGCTCATCATGTAAAAAGCAGCCAAAAATATCATCTTAAGTGATACAAGGCCATTAATTAGCCAAATCAATGATGAAACCCAAGATAATTATATGAGAGCCTATGCCCTCTCCAAACTCACCTCTTTAGCTACTCCAGAACTCGATAGGACAATTCAGAAATCTCCAAACTGACCCCAACATTGGAGCAATAGAATCTCCAATATTTACTTAACCACAAATTCGATGTTGCCGTACAATATCTCAAGAATGGTCTACTATTCTATAATCTCCAAGAAGCAAAGAATATATGCAGATGATCATGTAAATGCACCATAGACGAAAACTCGCTTACATGGTGATGCTTCACCAACTTGGACTTAAACCCCTAACTTAATGTCTCGCTCCCCTACAAATAGAGAAACTTTTAGAGAGATATGTAACAACTCTTATGCTAATATACTTTATTGTTGTATTTTAAGTTTCTTTGATTAATTGGACTTGTTATGAAATAATCAGAATCAAACAATCTATTTATTATGAGTCAAAATATACATATATTTATAAGTGTCTCACTGTCATACGAACAATCCAACAAGCAATCTAGGATTAAAACTAAACCCAATAGTTTCTAATCTAACACTCCTCCTCAAATTGGAATACAAATATCAATTTATACTCAACTTGTTACACTAATTAGAAAACACTACCTGATTAGAAAACACTATCTCAATAGTACAAATTAATTTGAAGTGTATAAGTAGTAACAGTAGTAGACAATAGTAGTAGTACTAATAGTAAATGAATCATTTGAATCATCGGAACATACCCGTATTTGAGCAGCAACAACAATAGTAATAGATAAACTTCTTTCTTAGAAGCAGCAGTAAGCAGCAGATAAACTTTTTTCATAAAAGTAGTAGGCACCAGATTAATTTCTTTCCTAAAAGTAATAGTGATAGCGAATAAACTTCTTATTTAGAAACAGTACCAGTAGTAGATAGTAGATAAATTTCTTTCATAGAATAATAGTAAGTAACAGATAAGCTTTTTTCTTAAAAACACTAGTATGTAGCAAATAAAATTCATTCTTAGAAGTAGTAGTAGGCAGCTAGATAAAAAAATTTTTTAGAAACAATAGTAAGCAAATAAAAGAATAAATGATTAAGTCAAAACTGGATTACACCCTTACAGTTGAGGAGGGACCAGTCAGAACTTACAGTTATGAAGAAAACAACAAGAAGAAATTGAAGCAGATGCGAAAACAAAATTGGTTACGCAATTGAAGAATTGAAATTCAATATCGAATTGGTGATGTGATTACCGTGTCAGAATTAGAATTAGAGTCAGAATCAGATTTGAGATCGGCTATTGATTAAGATAGTTGAGATTGACGGTTGAGTTTTATATCATAATGCTCTCTGATACCATGTAATGAAATAGTCAGAATTAATCAATCTATTTATTATCAGTTAAGATACACACACACACACTTATATGTGTCTCAACACCATACAAACAATCTAATAGGTAATGTAGACTAAATCTAAACTAACCCCAAATATAATATAATTTTCTAATCTAACAAGACTTTTAAAAGACTAAATAAATGAGCCCATCTATTTTAATTCCTATAATTTATCTTTTATTTTTAAATCCAAGTCCATGCTTTTTAAGCTCAAACTCTTATTATAATATGTAGAAATAAAGTTAAAAATTAAGACAAAAAATATTCAAGATCAAAACAATTAAGAGGGAGATCAGTTGTTAGAATGGAATTGAGAAGTTAAATAAAAATTATATTAAGTCTTTGTTTAGATCCTTTCTAACTACTATGTAAAAAAATATATCAAATTGTTATGGTAAAACAAATCAAATCTTGTTTTCATCTTTCCTAACTACTTTATAATAAACATATCAAATTGTTATAGTAAATTAAGCCAAATCTTTATTTTAATTTTTCTTAACTACTTTGTAACAAATATATCAAACTGTTACAATAAATCAAGTTAAATATTTTGTTCCTTCATAACTACTTTGCAACAATTGTAACATATCTATAGATAGATGGTAGGTTTCTTTATTTATTTTCTACACCATACTGAAATTTTACTTCCAAAATTTTTTATTCCCCTGGTTCATGACGATATACCTTTACCCGAACATCTTTATTAATAAGCAAGTGCATCTGAGATACCAACTTGTTAACAAGAGGCTGCGGTCCATAACTCATAGAATATCAACTATTAGATCATGCACTCCAAATCTCCTCTTTCTCTCTGCATCTCTATTTTTACTCTTGTTCTTCTTCACTAGTTCTCTATGGAGATTTAAAGTAGGAACTCAATTTTTCTTTCAATTTCGTAGTTTAAAGATAGTGACAGTTTTTAGTCTCATCCTTTGAATAAAAATTACTAAGTAAAATATAAGCAATCCCATCTCATCAACCTAATGTAATAGATTTGTATAACACTCGGCATTCTAAGATATGGTAACGTTGTGGCGACATATCGTAGACGAATACATCAAGCCTTAAAAGTATAAATATTGAATACAAATTATTGCTATATTATACAAATATACATATTTCAAAAACAACATGAGTCAATATAGAGATTTATTAAATTCATATGAAAAACAATCTTAGGTAAATGAGAGAATTCAAAGTTTTATTACAATTTAGAACAAAATCTGACCATAATTTATTGATAAAAGTAATGATATTTTCTTTATTAAGTTACTTAGAAAGTAAATGAGAAAAAGACTCATCATATTTTAAAACTGAAAATATATAGAGTTCTTTCACTTTCTTCGTCATTCACTTGAAAATTTGAAGGCTCTCCTTTCTTGATTACCTACAATTAAAAATCATTTGGGCGTACCAAACCAGGATCATTAGAGCGACCTAATAAGTACTACAAAAGGCAAAATTATAATACACAGGTACACTATGTGTGTATTTATATAAAATATGAAACCAAATAAAATTGCAAAATCATGAAAGTATCATAGAAATTTAAATCTTGAAAAATGTGTAAAACATGGATTAAATTATATTTATCTTGGAGAGAATAATAAATAAACTAGTTTTTGTAAAAACATGTCATGAATAGTATTGAAATTTAACATGATAATAAAGTTATATAAAACAATATAATGAGAGTACAACAAAATATAAAATCTTAAAAAAAGTGTAAAGCATGAGTTAAATTACACTTGTTTGAAGAGAATAATAATTCAATTAGTAATGATAGAAACATGTTTTGAATTATGCTGGAATATAACTTGATAGTATAGAGTCATATACACATATGTCAAATTATATTATATTATTATTTGTTATGCATTAAATGGAACTAACATAAGAAATATGCTATATACTTTACAAGTATACCATGCATACTCGAGATCATGATCATGATTCCTAGTACTTCTCCATGATATACCGGGAGATATTTAGAAGAAATACAGATGAGTATAAAGCCTCAAGTGTATGACTCTTAACTGATGATGACCCAATAGTCATCCAAAACCTCCTACATTAGGTCTCTGTCGGTTGCAACCACATGATAGCGCAACTCATAAACCATGTATATAGTTTCTTCATTTTGTTCCCCCTTAACCCCACAAATTTTATTTTATTTCATTTTATTTTATAAGTAAAATATTTTTTTATTATCATGCAAAATTTTTACTTAAATCATACATGCAATGGTTACTGTAATATGGTTCAAAAAGAAAATATAATTAAAATTTGTTGCAGACACTTACATTCACTTGCAAAACTCATAGATGACATGTGTGAATAATTATAGACCATTGATACTAGAGAAAAGAGAAACCATATGTTTTAACTTTTCCTTAATCATCTAACAAAGATTATCAATAAAAAAAAATCAAAAGTAAAAAAAATAGTGCCTCTATCCAGAAATAGAAAATAAAAAAAAGATACTTAACATGGAAAGAATAAATTAGCAACAAAGATAAAGGAACTAGAAATTAATAGAATATGAAAAATAACCAAATATGTGATATTACATGAATGTGGAAAAACATTTATTTTCTAGTTAAGTGAAGAACTAAATATGAGCTAAATTTATAAAAGTTCTCACACTTAATAAAATACCAATAACAAGTAAAAAAAACTCAAAATTTTGGATGAGAGAATAGTCACTGTCTCCTTCTTAAGTCCATTTCTTAACATAATAATCCTTATATATAAACATACATAAAAAAAATTATACAAATACTCCATCAATCAAATGAGTGTGTGGGGTCATTAATGATTATGTAACAATATAATTAAATATAATTTTAATATTCGAATTATATATATATATATATATATATATATATATATATATATATGAGCAAACGGGAAATTCACCGGCGGTAAAGAGAGTTCCTTCACCGTCGCTTAGGTGGCCCAATAAAATTATTACATATGGCACCACTCAAAATACGGTTAAAAGAATTCATGTATTTGTTACCTTGAATAATGCCACGTGTATTAATTTTATTGGGCCACCTAAGCCGCTGTGAAGGAACTCCTTTCACCGCCGGTGTATTTCCCGTTTCCTCTCTCTCTCTCTCTCTCTCTCTCTCTCTCTCTCTCTCTCTCTATATATATATATATATATATATATATATATATATATATATAGGAAACTAGGAAATTAAGTTGCTTGAATACTCATGAAAATAAAACAAAACAAAAGTGTTAAAATTGCATTTATTTATTTTCATAATGATAAGGTAAAGGAATTTGAAATAATAAAATCATTAAGTATGGTTAATAGTTAACACAATAGTTAAATATTTCTAAGTAATTATTTAGAAGGTTAAACAGTTTCCATGAATATTGTAGTTTTTGTGCAACTGTCATTAAGGTCTATCATTCATCATCAATATTGCATGGACAAAAAATTTAAAATAAGTGTTGTGAATATATAGTAGTTTGATTCTCAAAATATAATTATGACCTCAAATAAAAGAAATAATAATACAATAAAAAATATAAGTTTCTTTTAATTTCTTAAGTTCTATCCATAAGCATGTCCTAATTTTTTAAACATGTAGACACTAATTTACATCCATGAACATCACTATTACAACTCCTTTTATTTTGAAACATCCAATGCTGAGTCTATGTAATAAGAACATTTCGTAATTAAATATGATTGTGGTAATAATTGTGGAAAGTAAACTAGTTAGTGTTTTGATATGTCTTCTTTGGCTTGTTCACATAATGAGTTTGAAATAATATAATGAAAAAAATCAAAGATAATATACTTATAAAGATAAAGAAACAAAAAAAAAATTCTAATTAAAATTGGATTTAAATTACAAGAAGTTATTTTTCATAAAAAAGAAAACAAAAGGTTTCACACAAAAGAAAATTAATTTAAATTTTCATAGATAAAATAAGACTAAACTACAATTTATCATGAACTCTCAATTATTCTTTTAAAAAATACATTTAACTTGTTTTATTATATACTTCTATGAACTTTCATCTTCAAATTCCATAGACCAGTTAAATAACATTTGCTCTATCTATAAACAATTATGTAAAATACAAGGAAAACTAATTATAAATTATGTAAAACAGTTTTCTTTTTCAAAGCAAAGTAAAATTTGCAAATGTACAAATCACATCCAACATACAAGTTCTAAAGATAACGTTCTTAATAAAATTTTGCCAATGAATAAGAGTAGGAATTTTCAGTGAATGATTTCATGATAAAAGAACCACTATTAGTAAATAGATCTATAACCGCGGATTTCCAATTCAGAAATATATCCAAATAGAAAAGTATATAATCCAACATCATTCATTAAATAAATAAAAAGACATATGCTAAACATTAAGAAAAACACTTCAAGATATAAAAACAAAACACTTACTTATTTTATTCAAAAATAATAAGTAAAGTAGGATTTACATTTGCTTCTATTTATAATCAAAATATAATATATATGAAGAGTAATCAAGCAAAAAAAAAAAAAAAAGTTGGACTAGTACTTGCCTTTGCCTAATTTTTTCTGAGTTTGAAACAAATAATTTGCAGCTTTTCCTATCGTTCTCACTTCTTACTTGTCTTTTTTTTTTTTCCCTCTCCTTCCGTTCTTCTTTTCTTTCTTCCCTTTTCTTTTTTCTTTTCTGTTCTAAGTGTCTCTCTTTTTTCTCTCTCTATCTCTCTCTCTCTTATGCGATGATTTAGGGAGAGGTTGACTAATTATATATAGATTTTGTCGGATAGATCATTAATTGATAAAATTAATTTTAATTTTAGTTTCATTTGATCAAATCTTAGAAAGCTAGTTTAATTAATTTTTTTTATTTGACTTTTATGCGTGTCAAATATGAAATAATGATATATGTAATTAAATCTTTAGTATACCAACTATACATAAAAAGAACTAAATAATTTAATGAATTAAAATATTTTTGGTAGGTCTATTTTATTACGTAGAATTTATTGGAGATGATCGAGTTTGTTAGGAAAGATTTCAAAAATTCAAAACAAAAATTAAATCTCATCAAATCAAATTGAATTGTTAGGAAAGCTTTCAAAAATTCAAAGCAAAAATTAAGTCTTATCAAATCAAATTTTAATTAGTCATAACTATTGTTGAATTTTAAGTTAATATGGTAAAAAAATAAATCAATTTTAACTTTAATGATTATCTAGTAAATATCATGCATGTCATGTATAAAATTAAGTTTATAATTAATAAAAATATTTAAACAAATGTAAATGTATTTTAAATTGGTTAGAGTAACTTAAATAGAGATAAATATACAAGATAATAAATTATAGATATTTATAGATTTGGGGAGTTACAATTTGTAAGATTGTTTTTGACCTTATGAATATAAAATTTAATTTTCACATGATTATATTCTCTAAAATTAGTATAGTAATATAATAATATGAAATCATGCTAAATATTGACTTGCTTTTTGATTGAACTGAGGGAAAGAATTAAATGGTAGAAGATAAAATCTAGAACTCATTTTACATGTTGTATTATTAAATTGTTTATTTTTTTGGGTAAATTATGAGATGTGGAAACCGTTTTCATATAGAAAGATTATGTATTATAATTATATTTTCATTGTTATAATGTTATAAATGTTATGCTTAAATAAAAGAATGAATTATATTTAACTTGTTATTTTGTCACGAATATCATGTGTAATCCAAGAGACTAAAATTTTGTTGTTTTTATTTTAAAGATAAATATTAAATTGATAATTTAGTAAATAGATTATTATACTTAAAGATATAACGTTATCATATACATAATCAGAAGATACTTAGATTTTATATCATTTCATCTATGGATATCTAATAAAAAGTGAGCTAAAATATGATTGTTATTTAATTAAGATGTGCATTGCACGAAAAACTTCCTACATCTTTAAATTTTCTAACCAATTAGTCTAAATAATGTTCAATCTAGTTAATCTAAAAATAAATATAGTAAAATTATGTTAATGAGATATTGAATGAATATAATTTAGTAAGCTTAAACTTATATATTAACACGATATAAAATCATAACTTTTATTAAATGAAACTGATATTAATGGCTGAAATGATTGTGACATCATACCATGATACTGATGTTGAAATGATATGGAATGAATGATAATTAAATGGTATTACTACTAAATTATATTGATAATGATAATGAAACAATAACTGTCTAATAATATGAGATATTTGGAGAAAAGTGAAAGGTAAAATACGCTGAATTTTGACTTTATAATGTTAAGTTGTGCAACTAAAATGTTAGTACATCTATAGGATAATAGGTGGTTGCTAGATCATTATTTATTATTGATTACTGTATGTCTTGTGATATATTCTGGGATCAGTTCCAAAAAATACTGTGTAGTATTCCAAAGTATATATGCATAGGAACGCACTTGAAATGTTAGAATTCTATTTGTTACTTTTCCAATTAAATGACAATGTAAAGTAAATCAACTATAATTATTATAAGTTAATTGACGTGAATATAACTACTACTTGACATCTACTTATTATAGTTTCATAAATTAACCAAGTCAGGCCTATACAAGATAAGGCCCACTAAGTAAGGATTTACGAAGCTTACAAGATCCCAAAGACTTAAGAACTCTTCACTAACTAAATTCATTCATGGAAAGGAAATTGATTTCAACTACAACGATGAAATTGCAAGACAACTGAATCCCTCTCATATTTGGAAATGGTATTGGATTTGAACTATAGCTCTACTAGAGAAATATTATAAATACACTCATTTTCTATGAAGAGAGGGATATCTTGACAGACAAAGTCCTGACATCTTTTATAAACTCCATATCTCGAAACATAAATATTCTTCTCAACATCTTTTTAATCCTCTTATTCTCTACGTACTCCCTGTAATCGATAGAGAAAAGAGAGTGCTTGAGAGATTCTACCTCGATTTACTAATAAAGTATACACCAGAACGATTACCTTTCCCTGAAGATATTAGTTTGAGATCTCTTCTCAGTCGAACACTATTATATTTCTGTGTAAGCAGTTTACTTGTGTTCTTTTCCTTAAGTATCAAACAACTTCCTTGCAAATTATCCGAGATCAAAAGTCGTCTTGCAAAACTGGCCTACCTTAGGAGCTGATTCTTAGTACAATATCTATATACTCAAATTTGGCTCGGTGATCGTAGCTGACCAAAACTGATATCAATAGTTATGAACAATAAAATACATTTTAATGATTCACACTTTACTAGCATTAATATCATTTAAAATTATAGTATAGTATGTGTGTGTGCGCGCGCATGTGTGTGTGTGTATATACCACGGTCGCATCCTTATGATCCTTGATTTGCATGTTTAATCCAGAGGTTGGCCCACCAAAACAAGATGAAGACTTCGAGTATTTTGACGTGCAGACTGAAACTCAGTAGAAGACGATTATATCTTAGTCATATATATATGTTCTAGTTTACTTTTTGCTTAGCATGTAGTATTAGTTGTGTTTTTTTTCATTATGCTACTTTTCTTTTTTCTAGAATAAAATGTATTTCCTTAATATAAGTTAGAATTTCTGTTGAAAAAACTACTTATATTTTCAATTTATCAGTTGTGATGTGTACTGAACTTATAATGTGGCTTAGTATATTCTCTTTGAGTATACTGATAGTATCTTGTACATACACCAATATACTGTACTTTGGAAACAAGGCATAATAGGATATATAGTTGGTATCAGAGCTAGGTTAGACTAAATTTTTTTGTTTAGGCCAAATTTTTGGTTAATAAGTTATTCAATAGAGTTGAACTAACTTAGTTCTAAACTTGGGTATCGATTATTAGAAACCAGTGTTATACATACAAGTAAAATTCTTTTTTGAAGCCACGGTTATACATACAAGCAAAATTCAACTATCTCCTTTTGATTTTCCTTATTTTGATCTCCTTTTATCATAACCTTTTTTTAGCACGATATCTCGACTCAACAAGGAAACCAGATCAAATGTGAACTTCATCCCTAACATGATCAATATAATGGAAGTACTGGATTTACTTCGAGGAATGATGTAGTAACAGCAAAATGGGATGATGAAGATCAAAATGACGATAGCCATGGATTAAGTCACTACACCCAGGGAGTAAATGCTCTGCACTATCTAAGACTTTCATCTACTGCATCCCCTAATTTTTCAGGAGCTTCAGGTCTACCAGAGGAGAGATCGAGAATCTCTTAAGGCCTGCTATAGTTCTGGAAGAAGAAAAGGTCGATGCTGTTAAGATCCAACTAATAGATGTGGCCAGAACATAGTGGCAAGCTGAAGAGACCCAGCTAGAGGAACTCATCATGTGGAAAGCTTTTTCTGTAAGCTTTTATTCTAGGTTCTTCCCAAAGGGTATTAGATGGAAGATAGAACAACAGTTTATCAAAAGATAGAAGATTTGTGGATGACTATGCTTCAGATTTTGTCTGCTTGAGCCTATTTCCTCCATACATGATAGCAAATGAAGGAAATCGTGCTCCTTAGTTCAAGTCTCCGTTAGACATTCAGGAATACTTGGTGACTTCAATTGGCATCTTAGTCTCAAGTGAATGATGTTGCATGAACCCTAGAGCAAATGACCTACAAGGAGAAGAGGGTTCAAGCTGCAACACCAAAGAGGTCGTTTACCCAAGTGTCATGTGGTTTATCCTCCAAAATTAATTATGTTGGGAAGCACAAGATTAACTCCCCATCTCAGAAGCCTATTTGCAGTTTTTGTTACTCGAATAAAATGAGAAGGATTGTAGGTATGTCAATCGTCTGTGTTTAGCTTGTGGATCAGATTAGCTTAGTACTTTTCACGCAATCAGATTAACATCACTAGAAATTGATTTTAGTGGATTTGATTTAATCTTGAAGATGGATTAGCTTAGTACTTTTCATGCAATCATGGATTGTCATAACAAGAGTGTGGTGATCCGAATTCCTAATCATCCAGAGTCCAAATTCTTTGGAGGCAAAAAGATATTGGAGCTAGCCAAATTCAGAGTATGATTGGCAAATGGAGCCTTAATTGTATTCGACATAGAGAAAGAAGTTGTTCTAATAGTGTTGAAGTATCTTGATGTTAAGAGTTTCCTAGAATACCTTGGACAAGGCTATGTAGATTTTGAGTTACCTCATTCCAAATGTAGCGCCAGTCTCCCAAACATCATACTTGATGAGGCTAGCATAACTAGATGAGGTAAAAAAGCAACTGAATGAGCTTGAGGATCATAGATACATCAAACCAAGTGCATCACCTTGGAGAGCACTTGTGCTTTTGGTTGGGAAGAAGGATGGGAGTAAGAGACTGTACATCAACTGCAAAGGATTGAATTAAGTCACAATCAGGAATAAGTATTTGATGCCTAGAATCATTTACTTATTTCATCAAATCGGAGGAGCTGAAGTGCTATCCAAATTAGATCTCAGATCAAGGTATCATCAAATAAAAGTGAAGAAGGACCTACAAAAGACTGCTTTTAGAAACTAATATAGACATTATAAATTCTTTGTAATGTCATTTGGAGTGACAAGTATGCACCAGCTATCTTCAAAGACTTGAAGGATCGATTCTATACCCCCTAATTTGGATAAGTTTATGGTGGTCTTCATTGATGACATCTTGGTATATATTTCAAGAACGGAAAGGAGCACATTGAGCACTTTGAGGATTGTCTTGAGACTTTAAGTAAGGAAAACTTTTATGGAAAGCTTAGCAAGTGAATTTTGGCTGAAGAGTATTTTCTTTCCGGAACATATCGTTTTGGAAGATAGAATCTTTATGGATCCTTGGAAGGTTGAAGCAATATAAGATTGGGTTATTCTAAAGTTGGTGTAAAAGGTGAGAAACTTTCTCAGATTGGAAGCTACTATTGAATGTTTGTTTAGCATTTCTCCAAGATCACTTGATCCTTGATGAAATTGATAAGGTAAGGAGGGAAATACATCAAGATGGAAGATTGTAATACCACTTTTGAAGAGTTGAAGCATAGGCTTACCATGACACGAATTCTGACTATACCGGACAGATCAGGAAGAATGGTTATCTTAAATGATGTATTTAGAAGGAGATTATGATGTGTCTAGATGTAGTATAGCTGAGTAATAGCTTACACATATCATCAGTCGAAGCCGCATGAGAAGAAATAACCCACCCATGACTTAGAGCTTGCAACAGTCTTTTTTTTCTTAAAGATTTAGAGGCACTACTTTTGTGGGCGAAAGGTGGGGCTTTGCATCGATAATAAGAGTTCGAAGTACGTCTTCATCTAAAAAGAGTTCAATCATTTTTGTCTTAAAGATTTAGAGGCACTACTTTATTGGGCGATAGGGTGGATATCTGCATCGATAGTAAGTTTGAAATACATCTTCATTTAGAGAGAGCTCATCATGAGGTAGAGATGGATAGAATTGATGGCCGGTTATGATATTGATTTGAAGTATCATTAGGGTAAGGTCAACATAGTTCCTGATGCTTTGAACAGGAAGCCAGCCTTGATGATAGTGTTTCTTACTCAACAGAAGGAGTTTCTTAAGAGATGACAAAACTAAACTTGGAAGTTGTTCTGCATAGAGTAGTAAGACAACTAATGTTTATGCAACTCTAACCTCCATTTAATTGAGAGAATCAAGGAAGCTCAAAAGGATGATCTCAAGTTACATAAGCTCAAGAGTAAAATCAAAGCTGGATGAAAGGACTAACGTAAGTGTTGGAAAAAATTTTGAGAAAAGAAAACAAAAAGAAGAATCCGCATTTCAAAGCCCGAAATGGCAAATACACGTGGATCATCTACCTAATAGAGATTTGCGTTTAGAGCTATGAAAGGTTAAAACGCGACTCTCACAAAGTCACATTATTCATTCTCCACAGCCAAAATGTGGATCCTCATCCAGAGAGACCCGTGTACTGGGCTAAGTAAGGCCGATAAATATGGACCCCTCATGGTTGTGTGTTGTCTTAAAAATCTTAAAATTGTAAGGTTATTTTTTTTATATTCAAATGCGGATCCTCATCCAGAGAGATCCGTACAGACCCTTAACGTCGCATTTCAATACAAACACGATCTAATCGATAATTCAAATGCAAGATCGCATTATGCCCCACAAAGGCTTATAAAATCCAAAGATAACCTTGTTCAGTACAAACGCGAGCCCAACTAAAAAACTAACACATGGATCATCAATGAAAAAACATTCGCATTTTTAGCTACCTTTTGAGCTTGTAATTATAGCTAAATATAATTAAAATGTGAACCCCAGAGGGTCGCATCCTCATTCCAGAGCCTCAAGAAGCAAAAATCATCTTCATTGACATCTAAATGCGGGTCTGAGCATGCCATGCGAGGTACCAGAAGTTAAAACATAGATCTAAAGACTGAGATCTGCGTTTCAGTTATAAATCCAAAGGATTGAAAATGTCAGTTACAAATCTTGGAGATTTAATACAGTCCAACAGATTAAAAAGATAAAAATTTATCCTCAAATTATAGAGGCCATTAATTGGACAATTATACCAATTCAAAGGCCTCAAAACCTCTATAAATAGCCAAAGCCTGGGTTAGAGATGAGGTTACTTGGTGACTAACCTGCTTGGTGATATTATCACTATCCTGAGCCTGTGCTAAAAATATAGAGCCCTTGTATCCAAGAGCTTTGCAAAAGCTACCAATTGAAGACCTTGTTTAAAGTGTCAACAGAAAGCAGGATCGTCTTTTACGGCTACAACAGAACCCAACACTAAATAAAAAGGAAGTTAGACTTTTCTCATTTTCTGTGAACGAACAACCGTTCTAATTGTAATCTTTTATTGAGAGTTCAATAAAAATTCATGGGAAACAGTGAGTATTCATGCAGATGGTTCACTTAGGTTCATAAAAACATGCTATATGCCTAAAGGTGAAGTCCAACAGGACGTGCTTCCAAAGGCTCACAGTTTGGCTTTACTCGGACACATGTCCCTAATGTGGAAGGAAATGACACCATCTTTACCAGAATCTCTATAGGGTTACTTTTGATTGGTTCTAGAAATTATTAGTTAGCTCAATTAAATCATATAGTAATCTCGAAACTATTTTTGATTCTATTAAGAAGAGATTGAGGTGACAACAATAATACTTTTGGCTGAAAATTGGAGGATAGAAAACATGTTTGTAACTTCACGAGAGTTATGGTAACCTTGTCCTGTTGGAACTTCACGAGAGTTCATGTCATTCCATAAGTTGATGGTTCCTGAGTCTAATCTCTGGAACCATTCAAATGCTAGCCCTGTGCTAACAAATACTTGTATAATAATCGCGTCATTTCTAGTCAAATCAATCTAAGACTTAAAGTAGTAAAGGTGTTGGTTAGGTAACCCTTTACCATCGAATGACTTGAGCTTCAATGGTTTATAATTCTCTGGAAATGGCACACTTTCCCATTCCACCGAATATGGCCTTACAACGCCCAACTCCTGCAAATCGTTCTTATGCATGAGAATATTCAATTGAATTTGAAAGCTCTCCATCCACACGATATTTGTATTTCCTTCTTGATTTTGGGTTCTTTCTTGGTTATGAGAATGCGTAGAGCGGTTGTCCTTATCTTCATGATATCCCTCATTATCTTCTTCTTCATTTGTGTGGGGAATGTCACCTTCTCGTTCTACATTTTTCCCTTTGTTAGTCTTTGGGTTATAAGGTGGAGACCCTGAAGAGAATCCTCATATATTCTTCATTCTCGTCTTCTCAAATTCCAGCAAAACATGTAGCATATCTTTGATCTCACTGATGATATTTTGCTGTTGTTAAATGCTTCTATCTTGTTCATCCATTCTCCGCATGAATTCCTCTAGAGTACTGTTCTGTGCCATGTACGCGGAGGTAGAGTCTTTAAGGAATGAATCAGATGTTTGTGATTCAGCCATGATTGATTTGGCTGTGTCTTCTTCGTCGGAAGAGACTCCGGCTATTTGTCTGTAGTCCATTAGGATTGCAACTCCCCTTCTAAGTAGAGTGTCTTGAAAAACACCTCGTTCATCATGGAACACACTCTTCAGGCCTGAAGAGTGTTCAGAATCTTCTTTGTCTTCTTTTTCTCCTTTCTCTCCCCGAAATTTATCATATTAAATGATATTTCAGGATACTCAGATTCGAAGAACTCTTACTTATTACATCTTCTTCTCTTCAAAGGTTGAGACGAAGATAGTCGATTAAAAACCGGCTGTCTAGCAGGAGCAGGAGCAGCAGCCGCACAGTGACAGTGCGATAGTACTGCATTGATCAGTTGTTCACAATGACACTGAGATGCTTGGGATTCTTCTATCTTTTTATTAAGAAGTTCTCTAAGATCTTTTGTATTATAACCCTCCTGATCGATGGTGGTGGCATCACCTCCAAAAGATATTTTCGGAATAGGTGTCTCTATCCCCTTGAAGATCTTTGGAACAAACTTTACCTTAACTGGAACAAAAGGAACTTCTGCCTTGGAAATAGATTCTTCTTTAGAAACACGCTTCTTTAGATCGCATTTTTCAGTTGTTACGCGAATTTGAGATTCACACCCACTTTTAAGAATGTGATCATAGAAGTCACGTTTCCCTCTAGGGGCATGAGGATGGGGGCCCTCTTCTAGTAATAGGAATGCGAATATAGACTCCGCATTTATAATCATAAATAAACCTAGTGGATGTACGTTGTTTCCTATAAGAAATGCGAGTAAACTCTTCTGCATCTTGATTCTTCTTTCTTTCTGGAATCACACTTTCGCGCTTTAGCCTCAATACTTGTACGGGAGGCCTTTACGATGGTGGTTCAACAGTTTTCTATTGCTGTATGGCCCTGCAGAGACCACGCGCCTTGCTTCTTCTCAGGTTCCTTCTCATTATACGAGTGAGAGGAACCTTTTTCTTCGCATCATCTTTTTGTAAGCGGATAATGATTGTTTCCCCTTATTATCATGGAAATACTAATCCATTTTTCTAAGGAGATCATCGGCCTTAGCAGGAGCTGACCCTAAGTCCATTACTGGTGAAGGAGATGAGTCTTCCTTTGGACCGACTTCGTCTAGGGAATCCTTTGATCAGATAGTTGTCTTTGAGACCTCTTCGAAGGTCGAGTTGTTAGAAACCTTACGGACTTTCTGTAAGAAATTTGGGCTTCTAGAGCCAGAGGAAAGGAATTCTTCGCATTTCTCTTGGTCGACCCCAATGATGAGCGAGTCGACCATGCTGCCAACTAGAATTCTGTCGGATTGAGCTACCACCATATCACCAGAGATGATATGGGTCCCCAGCGGAGTCGCCAATCTTCTGTTCGCCATAAAAATTATAAAATAATTTCTTTATTGAATGTTTCAATAGAAAATTACAATTTCAACGGTTTTCCATTTACAGAAGATGAGGAAGGCTGAATTCATTTTGTTTAAGGCTAAGTTTTAAGGTAACTATGGAGAACGATCTTGATCTCCGTTGACACTCCGCACAAATTCTTTGGTTGACATTGATTTTGAATTCTTGACAGTAATAGCAAGGGAACTCTCTATACCATACTGATCTCCTTATTTCTAAATTTTTAATTTACTTTTTTTGTCTCTTTTTCTACCTTCGTTTGGGCTCTTTATAAGGATCTCGAAGCTCTCGAGCAGATGCAACCGTTCAGTTATTGGCCTCACGATATGAATAGTGCTAATGTAACCGTTCAGTGGTTAGCGCCCACGATCTAAATAGTGTCATCGTAACAGCTCAACAGTTAGCCTCCATGATCTGAATATTAACTTCCCGCTCTGCGGTTCGGTGAATTTGTATTAAATCTCCCAGAAACCGTAACTAGTGTCTTCAATTCTCCGGATCGTAGCCGAGATGTAGAACGTGATCCTCAAACCTTAGGTTCACGGTTTGCGGCTGTTCTGTTTATAGTTCGAGTTTGAACTATAGATTCACAGATTGACTTGGTTATTACTGGACTGCGGATCTCAAATCTTAGCTTCGCGGATCTTTTCTAAAATAAAACTGGGACGCGAATCTCATATTGTAGACTCGCGGCTCTTCAAATGTAATTGAAATGCTAATCTCAGATTTTGGATTGGTAGTTTTTAGTGATATTCCAACTGGAACGCAGATCTTGAGCTTTTGACTTGAGACTCCTTCTAATTAAACACCCATGTTTTGTTACTTTAAAGGATAAAACGTGACTTTATAAGTGTCGCGTTCTATTCTTTTCTTTGCTTTAGAGACACGGATTTTTCTCTTTGCGACAGATGATCTCTTTATCAGAAAATTTCGCCAACATCAGGGTCAGCTCCTACTAAAATCCATGATCTCCTTGAGAAAAAGTATCAAGATCCTCATGATAATAAGGAAAAATGACCATTATCCGATTATCAGAAAGATGATGCAAAGAACAAGGTTCTTCTCACTTGTACGATGAGAAGGAAACTAAGAAGAAGTAAGGCTCGCACTCTCCGCAGGGCCATGCAACAACAAAAAATTATTGAACCACCATCGCAAGGACCTACCATCCAAGTATGGAGGACAAAATGCGAAGGAATGGTTCCAGAAAGAAAGAAGAATCAAAATGCAGAAGGGTTTGCTCGCATTTCCTACAGCGTACACACACCAAATTTATTTATGATTACAAACACAAAGTTTACGTTCGCGTTCCTATTACCAAACGAGGGCCCCATCCTCATACCACGGGAGGAAAACATGATTTCCATGATCACGTTCTTAAAAGTGGCGCGAACCTCAAATTTGCATACCAATCGGAAAATGTGGTTTTCAGAAACGTGTTTCCGAAGAAGAGTCTACTTCCAAGGTGGAAGATCATTCACCTACTGTTCCAGTTAAGGTGAAATTTGCTTCGAGAATCTTCAAAGGAATAGAGACTCCTATTCCAAAGATATATTTCGGAGGTAATACTACCACCAATTATCAAAAGTGTTCCAATACAAAAGATCTTAGGGAACTTCTTAATAAAAAAAAAGAAGAATCCTGAGCATCTCATTGTCATTGTGAACAACTGATCAATGCAGTACTATCGCACTGTCATGGTGTGGCTGCTGCTCCTGCTAAATAGTTGATTTTTAATCGACTTACAATATTTTTGTCTCAACTATCAAAGAAAAGACAATGTAACAAGCAGGAATTATCTAAACCTGAATATCCTAAAATATCATCTAACATGATAAATTTCAGGTGAAAGAAGAAGAAGAAGAAGACAAAGAAAGTATCTAAAAAGATTCTTCTGATTTTGAACACTCTTCAAGCTTGAAGAGTGTGTTCAGCGATGTACGAGATGTTTTTCAGAACACTCGACTTAAAAGGGGAGTAACATCCCCAATAAATTACATACAAATAGCTGGAGTCTCTTTTCATGAAGAAGACACAGTTAAATCAGTCATGGCTGAATCTCAGACATCAGATTCAATCCTTGAAGACTCCACTTCCGCATACATGGCACAGAATGCTACTCCGGAGGAGTTCATGCAGAGGATGGATGAGAAAGATAGAAATATTCAATAACAACAAAATACCATTAATGAAATCAAAGACATGCTTCATGTTTTGCTGGAATTGGAGAGAACAACATTGAAGAATACGAGAGAATCCTCTTCAAGGGCTCCACCACATAACCCAGGAGCTGACAAAGAGAAGAATATAGAAGGAGAAGATCACAATCTCCATACAAATGAAGATGAAAATAATGAGGGTCACCACGAAGATGAAGACAATTGCTCTGTGCATTCTCATCATCAAGAAAAAAACCCTAAATTAAGAAGGAAATTCAAACACAACTTGGATGGAGAGCTTTCAGAACCAATTGAATGCTCTCATGCACAATAATGACCTGCAAGATCTAGGGGTTGTGAGACCATATCCAGTAGAATGGGAAAAAATACCGTTTCTAGAGAATTACAAGCCATTGAAGCTCAAGTCATTTGATGGTAAATGGTCGCCAAATTAGCACATTTACTATTTTAAATCTCAAATAGGGCATTTAACTGGAAATAACCCAATCATTATATGAGTGTTTGTTAGTACCTTAATGAGGCTAGTATTTGAATGGTTCCGAAGATTGGAACCAGGAACCATCAACTCATGGAATAATATTGAGAAAGGCTTTCTGAAAAGGTTTTACGAAGATGATATGGAGGTTTCAATGCCTGCACTCTTGCCACCAAGCAGAAAAAAGGAAAAACAGCTCGAGAATTTATAAAAAGATTCAAAAATAGTTCCCTTAGATGTCCACATGGAGTGCCAGAGAAGACGTTGGTAGAAATCTGTCGACATAATCTTTCAACTAGTTCTGGCCAGAATGGGAGCTGTAAAATCCTCAATCTGGAAAGATCTTTCATTCTGGAAAGATCTTTCTTTGTAAGCTGAAAAAGCTGAAGAAATAACACAAAGACTCGAAGAAGAAGGAGGACAAAAACAAAGACAAAATAATAATCATAGGTCTCGATCCAAGGGACACAAAGAGAAAGAAATAAAGGTAACTGATACTCTGCAGTCAAAAAAGTCTTCTCCAAAAGCTCATCCTCAATTGCGGGTCCCTCAAAAGCAATATTCTTTCAAAGATGAGCACACCAAAACTATTTTCAATTTGCTCATGATAAAGAATATGCTGAAGCTACCAGAGTCTAAGCGCCTGAAGAAGCATGAAAGATTAATGATCTTAATTACTATGTGTATCACAGGATCACTAATCATCCTACACAGAATTTCTATGTTCTCAAAGACAAGATTCAATCATTGATGGATGCTAAAGTTATTAAGCTTCAAGAATACTAGAAGAAGGTAACCATGAATATGGTGACTTTCAGATTCGGCAAAGCGCCAGATTGGATAGAGTCAACTATTCAAGATGGAGTGAACCCATTCCCAAGGGCATGATGAAGATCATAAACTATGATCCGCATCAGCAATAGAAAAAAGGATTATGTCCGTTTGAAACTGATAAGAGAGAAATAATGTGGGTGCATCCAGATCTTCTTGATGATAAGCAGTGGACTTCAAGTTTATCTAAGAAGAAGCAGAAAGGAAAGATTCTTATTTCCAACGTTATCACTACAATCCCAGAAGATGATACAAATGTTCTTACTCATACGGATTCAGAAGAGAAAGCTAAAGATTAATTCTCTGGCGATTAACACGGATCAGCCTACCTCTAGGACAAGTTTAGAAAGAGACTACTTGAAGAATTACGAGCAAATAGCAGAACCTCAGCCACCTCCAGAGAAGAATAAGCAAAATGAGCTCAAGTTTGATAAAGCTCTCAGAAATAAAGGTAAAGAGGTTAAAGAAGGTTCCAAGAAGTCATTCTAGTTTGATATATTGGCACAATTGGTCAATATTCTTGCGAGGATTACCTTGTATGAGCTCCTAAAGCTCTCTAAACCAACCAGAGAAGCTTTTAGATAAACTCTGCAAGATTCTGAAGTGTTAGAAACAATTGAAAAAGAAGAAGAAGTCTGTGCAGTCTGTCATCAGGCTTTAAGAGAAAAGATCTCTTGCATAACTTTCTCTCCAGAGGATATGCAAGTTAAAAATAATAAGTATCATCGCTCTTTGTATTACAAAGGATATATAGGGTCATCAGAGATCAACCGCATTCAAGTTGATCTTAGATCCGCTTTGAGTATAATGCCGCGAAGAGTGTTACTGTATCTTAGGGTCCCAATGAGCAAATTAGCAACAATGAATACTACCATCTTTGGATTTAATGCCAATAGTAGTAGAACGTTGGGAAAAATAAAGCTAAAATGCCAGATTGGCGATTTAAAGACGGAGGTCACATGTTATGTGATAGATACTGACACGTCTTACATCTTCTGCTTGGAAGGCTCTAGATCCATGTTAATCTCATTGTTATATCTACACTTCATCAATGCATGAAATATGTGGATAAAGATGGGAACGTGAAAACTCTGGTGGCAGAAAAGCAACCCTTTAAAAGAGTTGAAAACTAATTTACTGATGCATTGCTATATCAAGACACGTTTGATGCCTCAGAACAACCTGCTCCAGAGTCGTTTGATAGTGCCAATGAGGCTGATACAGAATCAGGATCCGAAAATTTGAAATCTAATGATGTAATTTGGGACGGAGAACCTATTGTAATAAGTCTTAAAGGTCTTGATATAAATGACACCACCCCTTCTGACAATAAGTGGATAATAAATGAAAATATAGTATTTGTTTATTCTTCTGGTGTTGATTCTGAACCCTCACGTACTAGTACTGATATGGTCAGTGATCATCTAGATAAAATATACTCTTTAGTTTCTTTTCAAGCACCCATCCGATCATCCTTTTATGAATAAAGTGATGACGATGGAGATGCGAATGAAACCATTTTTGAAGTTCCTCCTAGGGACAAAATTCAGAAACCTATAATATTTGGAAAAGCGAATGATATAAGTAAAGCAAAATATTTAGGTTCTGAAGAAGAACAGAAAAATCCCGAGTTCTTCCATTATGGTAAAAATTCTCATAAGTTAATAAGAAAAATGGGATACAACCTAGCCAAAAGCAGGCGGTTGAATTTCGGAAAAGTAAGGAAAGTGATTCTTCAACCCTCTGTTCCAAAAGGAAAAATGCCAAATTACTACCATAAAACTGGCAGAGGGTTGGGATATATTACCATTTTCGAAAATCTTTCAGATGAAAAATCTGAAGAAAGACAACCAAATCATTCATCAGAATCATTCTGTTGGGATTTGGATGTAAGTGTCGACATCATTTTCTACGAAACTTCTATTAATATGGTCTTCGCAAACCAAGAGAACGAAGACACTGATGAAATTTCGCTAATCAAAGATGATCCTTGGACAAAACATCCTAATTAATATGAAGTGGAAAATTCAGTTTAACAACGAAAACCTCCAACTGAAGATAAAGTGATCTAAATAAATATGGGTGATGAAACTAATTTTAAACCCATATTTAACCCATATTTATAAGCGAAAATTTATCTTCGAAAGAAAAAGAAGAGGTGATATCCCTCGTTCGCAAATATATTGACGTTTTCGCTTGGAATTATGAAGACATGCCAGGATTAGACCCAAAAGTCACCGTTCATAAGCTAAATATCCGACCAGATATAAAACCAGTAAAACAACAATAACGGAGATTCCATCCAGAAATTATGGAGGCAATCAAGGTTCAAATTAAAAGTTGATCGAGTTGGGTTTCATTCGTGAAGAACAACATCCTGACTGGATCACGAATACAGTTCCTGTAACCAAGAAGAATGGGAAGATCACGATTTGCATAGGTTTCAGAGACTTGAATGAAGCATGCCCGAAGGATGAATTTCTATTACCCATCACTGATGTTATGATAAACAACACTTGTGGCTATGAACACATGTCATTTATAGATGGATTTTCAGGATACAATAAAATCAAAATGTACCCTAATGATGAAAAGTATACATCCTTCAAAATACCACTTGGAGTGTATTGTTATACAGTTATGCCATTTGATTTAAAGAATGTTGGCGCTACATATCAATGTGCTATGAATACAGTATTCCAGGAGCATCTACGAAAGACAGTAGAATACTATGTAGATGATCTGGCAATCAAAAGCATAAATAAAGATGATCATCTTCGCGACCTGAAGATGAGGTTTGATCTTGTGTCGAAACACCAGTTTAAGATGAACCTGGGGGTTTCTAGCTGAAAATTTCTTGGTTTTGTAGTTACTTTCCAAGGAATTCATCTTGATCCGGATAAAATTAAGGCAATCCAAAAAATGTCACCTCCTAAAAATCTCAAAGAAGTAAGGGGACTTCAAGACAAATTGGCGTACATCCGTAGATTTATATCAAATTTATCTGGGAGATGCCAATCTTTCACAAGATTGATGGAGAAAGGAGTGTCATATGTTTGGGATGATGCATGCCAAAAAGCCTTCGAAGAAATCAAGGAATATCTCACTAAACCGCCTGTACTCGTTGCTCCAGTTTTAGAAATGCCTTTCTTATTATATGTGAGAGCTATGGATTATTCTTTGGGAACTTTATTGGTGCAGAAGAATGAATTGGGTCATGAACAAACTATTTATTACCTCAGTAGAATGATGGTTGGAGCTGAATATTGATATAACCTAGTGGAAAAGGAATGTTTAGTTTTAGTATTTGCTATCTAGAAAATGCGATACTATTTAGTTGGGCAAACTATCCATGTTATAACGAGAGTTAATCCTTAAGAATATTAATGACTAAACCCTGGTCATTAAATTCGAGGTTATCCAATTGGACTATTTTCTATCACAATATGATATGCATTTTATTCTGCAAAAGTCAATCAAGAGATAGACTATAGCTGATTTCTTGGCCGAACACCCAATCCAGCATCTTCAAAATTGTATGAAGAAATTCCTGACGAATTAGGTGAAGAAAATTCAGTTATGAAAGAAGATATTTCATGAAAAGATACTGAAGTGAATGCTGTTACGGAGGATGTATGGCAGCTTTTCTTCGATAGTGCCTCTAAGATGGGACCCAAAGGAAAAATGGTAGTAGGAGTAGGAGTTGTCTTTATTTCTCCTTACAACCACATCATTCCTTGAGCATACTCATTGATAAATTCATGTTCCAATAATATTGCTGAATATAATGTCCTAATGGTTGGTTTAAAAATAAACAAATAACTGGGGGTAAAATATTTAGAAGCATATGAGGATTTCCAACTTGTCATAAATCAAGTTAAAGGGAAATATGAAGTTAAAAATGAAGATCTTCTGACATATTATCAAACAATAATCAAGATTGCTAATAGTTTTGATAGTTTCTATATCAGTTATATAAAGCGCCATCCGAACAGTTACACAGATTCACTGGCTTTCTTAGCTGCTACCTTAGGGTTTCCCAAAAATGGTAAGAAATGAATTACAGTGGGAAGAAAGGAATTATTCTATCCAAAGAATGAACTTGAAGCAGAACTTAAAAATCAAAAAGCAAATGAACCATATGCTCTTGAGTCAAATCTCGAACCAAGAGATTGGCGATTTCCTTATATAAATTATGTTTTTTATGGAATATTTCCAGAAGATCCTAAAGAAACAAGAGCAATTCAAAGAATGGCTATTCGATTCTATTATAATGTTGAACTTCGGATATTATATAGAAAATCCTATGATAAAATTTCACTTCGTTGTCTTTCCAATAAAGAGGCTCAGGAAGCACTCGAAGAGGCTCATAATGGCATCTGCGGAGCACATCAATCAGAACCAAAACTTTGGGACAAATTTGAAAGAATGGGTTATTATTGGGCCAAGATGATAACAGATACGGTCACCTATGCTAAGAAGTGTAGAGCCTGCCTAATATATGCAGACTTCATACATCAAGCTCCGAAATATCTCCACCCAACTGCTACATCACGGCCATTTGAACAATGGGGAATGGACATTATTAGATCAATTTTTCCACCATCAACAAGAGGGCATCGGTTCATATTAGCTATGACAGATTAATTCTCAAAGTGGGCTGAAGCTATTTCTCTAACTGAAGTGAAGTCATCTGATGTAATCAAATTCATTAAGCATCATGTGCTATCGCTTCGGAGTGCCCAGGAAATTTATTCATGACAATGGACCTCAGTTCATGAGCCAGTCATTCTCCAGATTTTACAATAAATATATAATTGAAAGGTGGCTTCTTCTCTATACTATCCTGCAGCCAATGGTTTGGCAGAAACTTTCAACAAAACCATTGTAAAGCTCCTCAAGAAATTTGTTTCATCCAATCAAAGGGATTAGGATGAAAAGCTTGGAGAATGTCTTTGGGCATATCGCACTACTGTCAAAACTCCTACTAATACTATACAATTTTCTTTGGTGTATGCGTTTGAAGCGGGTTTGCCACTAAAAATTCAAATTCTGTCATTACGAGTTGCATTAGCAACCAAAATGACACAAAAAGAACGACACCAACAGAGACTTTTGGAGTTAGAAGCTCTGGATGATAAGCGGCTGGAAGCTCAACAAATCATTGAATTTTATCATGGGCGGGTTTCCAAAACCTTTAATAAAAGGGTCAGGCAGAGAACTTTCAAAAAGTGTGATCTGGTCCGTTCAGTAAGGAGACCGATAATAACTAATTAGAAATCCAAAGAAAAGCTCCAGTCAAAATGGGAAGAGCTTTTGTCATTGATGTGGTCTATTCTAAAGGCGCATATCGGTTGGTAAAATCGAATGGTGACAAAATAATAATGCCACAATAAAAAAATTTTGAAGAAATATTACTCTTAAAAGTTGCGAAGCACCAGCTGAATCTTATGTCTCTGTAATTTAGCATGGGTAGCTCAATTCAAACAACGAATCAAACCTGCTGTAATTGGGGGTTCTCTAAAAGATTCTCTAAGACTTGTCCGATCTTTGATAAAGTGAAAATTTATGATTCTAGATCAAAGATTTGAATCAGGAACTTTCATAATATTGCGAATCAAATTTTTCTTTCCTCCAAATTTGCTAAGCTAAAAATACCTCTAGCGAATCAAATTTTTCCTTTCTCCAAATTTGCTAAGTTAAAAAAAAAAAATCTCTGGCGAGTCAAAATTTTCTTTTCCTCCAAATTTGCTAAGTTAAAAATGCCTCTGGCAATTCAAAATCTGTTATATTACAGGTCACTTAATAACGCGAACTTTGACTTAATCAGGAAAGTTAACAGTTACTTCTATCCTAACTCAAGAAATTTACTCATCAACAGCTTTAATGCAGAGCTTTATCCTTTTCAAAAACATAAAAGTCCGAGATTCTAACACAAAGTCCTGCTTCTTCCATTTAAAAAAGTGAAATCCACGATTCTAATACAGAGTCGTGCTCTCTTCAAAAAGGAAAACTCGCGATTCTAATATAGAGTCGTGCTCTTCGCAAAAAAGAGAAAACTGAGATTCTAATACTGAGTCATATCCTTTTCAAAAAGGAAAACTCACGATTTTAATATAGAGTCATGCTCCCTTCAAAAGAGGGAAGTTCACAGTTCTAATATAGAGTCGTACTTTCCTCAAAAGCGAGAAATCCGCAGTTCTAATACAAAGTCGTACTTTCCTCAACAGCGAAAAATTCGCAATTCTAATACAGAGTCTTATCCTTTTCAAAGGTATAGAAGTTCAAGATTCTAATAAAGATTCCTATTTCTTCTCAAAATATGAAATTTACTAAGATGATGTTCTTACCAAATTATTCAAAGTATTCCAAAACACCTCCAAAACTATAGAGTTTTAAAAACTTTGAAGGGGATTTTGTTGGCCAAATTTCCAGTTAATGAGATCATCTGTTATGAAGAGACAGATCCATAAATGAAAGAAAAACTACTTTCGCGAGTCATGCTCTATTTTTCTATAGAAAATGAAGCGAGAGTTACCTTCGTTAGGTTTGCGAACCTAATAGCAGTATAGACCTCATAAAGTCTTATTATCTGGTCCAAGACTAGCAAACAAAGTCATTTGAACTGCGAATCTAAAGCGTAAGATTTGCGTTCCAGTTACAGTCAAACAGGTCTGCGAATTTAAAATTTGAAATTCGCGTTCCAGCTAAAATCAAGAATATTCACGAATCTAAAGCTTTAGATCCGCGGACCAGCTACAATCAAATAGAGCCGCGAATCTAAAATTAAGATTCACATCCTAATCAGAAACAAAGGAGCCGCGAATCTAAAACTTGAGATTCACGTTCTGTATTTCAGCTACGATCTAGAGGATTGAAGATGCCGGTTATAAATTTTGGAGATTTAATACAAATTTACTAGATCAAAAGGCGGGAAATTAATACTCAGATCGTGGAGACCAATAGTTGGATAGTTACAATAGCTCAAGAGTCTCCAAATCGCTATAAAAAGTTTGAACTAAGGCAGAAAAACGGACTGAACACCGAAAATTGGAGACCAGGAGATTAGTACAATAAAAAGAGTCCTTTCGCTATTGCTGTGGAGAGTTGAAAACCTTTGCCAACTAAATGAATTTTTGCAGAGTGTCAACGGAGAGCAGAATCGTCATCCACAGTTATTATAGAACCTAATCTTAAATTAAGATGGAATTCAATTTTTCTTATCTTCTGTAAACGGAAAACCGTTGAAATTGTAATTTTTTATTGAGAAATTTAATAAAGAAATCATTTTATAATTTTTATGGTGAACAAATAGTAAACTTCTGATAAATTTTCATTGTTTCAACACTTTAAACATTACATTTTTGTTGAACCAAACTTCTCTTGCTGCCATCAAAACCATACCTCTAGCAAACAAAACAAATAACTTGGTATATTAATAATATTTTTTTGCATTGGAACAATGGATGTCAGAAACTGTTAGGGTTAAAAATAACACCAACAGTCCCAT